>DF237899.1:0-22096 GCA_000708835.1 Klebsormidium nitens | reverse complement strand
TACGTAGTTTAGTCAATTCTCGTTTTAAAGCGTGCAACGTGGGTCGTTTTCGAGCGGTTTCACGAGCGGTTATATCATGTGGTTGCCCGGCCGGAGTAAAAGTTTCCCTGGTTTCCGCCCGTCTCGACCTCAGGGGTGCCGTACAGGGAATCCTCTGCGGGACAAGCTTCCTAAATAACGTCAAAGTGCCGGAACTCTAGCCTTTAGCGCGTGGGAACCGTCCGATCTGGCAGGCGATTTTTGTGACGAATCTCGGCCGCTCATTTTATGCCAACCATCTGTTGGTGCCCTCTCCAAGTTCTAGCGCATGCATAGGCATGCAGTGTATTACCGGTACTGCCGTACTGCCGGTAGTACCGTACTACCGGTAGTGGCACGACCCTTTCACACCTACTCGCTGCGAACTATTATTTTTTCGCTTTCATTTTTTCACACCAGCCCACCGACCAATTCCGAAAGTTCACACCATAGAGAAAACCCTAGGAAGTTAGCAGTGCAAACCTTGCTTTTTGCATGGAACCGCAACCCTAACCAGCTTTCACAATTTCACACCGGCCTGTTCAGAATTATTTATTTTTTTCACACAAGCCCAGAATAATTATTTTTGGTGTGAAAGGGTCGTGCCAATACGGTACTACGGTAGGTAGTAGGCAATCATCCGCAATGCGCACGCAGTGCTGGCATGCACCGGCGGCGCGGCTTCAACTTGAAGCCTGTTCTCGCCGGCCGGTCGGGCCACTTCGCGGCCGCGCGTCCCAGAGTCGTCCGGCCATTGAAACCCGGCGACCGATGATTCAAGTTCGCGAACTTGAATGATCGAGCGGCGGCGCGAGCCGCGGCCTAGGCTCGGAGTCCGTCTCAGCCTGGTACGTACGGTACGCGCGCGTAGGCGCGGCAGCAGCATGCAACAGGCTGGCGCGCGCGCACTGCATGAGCTGGCGGCCATGCTGCTGACTTGCACAGCTACAGACGTAGCTACGGCTGATGGGAGAGGCGGTCACTCTCACTTGGGGCATAGCTTATATGGAAGAGAGCCGCGTCGACAGAAGGGTATAAGATATGCAGCTGAGCTAAAACACTGGTTTTGCGTAAAGGGGTTGCAAAATGGCAGCATCAAGTTTTATAATAGGGTCGGGATATGCCTTCTGTGATCTGTCTTCATTTCCTTCAGCACCTGCATTAGAGCTTCAGTACATGGACCCTTAGAATCGGTACGCTTGAATTACCTTTTCTCTGCATTTGTGCGGCCCGTTTCTGACCATCGTGGGTGTAGTTGCTCGCTTTTGAAACTCTCAAAAGCGCACCTTCCGTTCTGCTATAGGGGTCCAGGAAAGGCCTCGAAGTCTTCAATGTTTTATGGAAGGGGTCCCGAAATTGCTTAGGGCGGTTTTAGCATAGGGTCCTTTTTGTGCAAGGGCAGACGCGCCTATATCCAGGTTTGAAGCGAGTGGCCGCCTCTCCGGCTGATGTTAGTGGTTTGCATGATCATTTCAATCTCGTCTCATCCAAAGCCACTAAGTAGGCGTCGGTGAGTCTGCATCGGCCCGAGTGACCATGTACAGGCGCTCGTATACAGGCGCTCCCCTGCGGCGCGCAAGCTCGATGGCCATTCTTAAGTCGGCCCGGGACTTCCGTTGATGGCATGCGTCGGAGCCATCAGCCGACCTCCATGTTCATGCTACCGCCGCGCTGATTGCAAAATCCTGATGCATGAATCTGGACCTGACTACCTAGGCTTTGAGCAATTAAAATCAAGGGTTCACACCGCACCGCTTGAAGCTGAGATCTCGAGATAGCGCATGTGCCTCCCATATGATAGCATGTCAAATCTCAGCAT
Source organism: Klebsormidium nitens (assembly GCA_000708835.1). Taxonomy (NCBI): domain Eukaryota; kingdom Viridiplantae; phylum Streptophyta; class Klebsormidiophyceae; order Klebsormidiales; family Klebsormidiaceae; genus Klebsormidium; species Klebsormidium nitens. The sequence goes on along the minus strand of DF237899.1, from coordinate 20,259 downwards.
CACCCTCGATCGACAATCCGTGTCTAGCAGACATATACCGGATGGAGATAGCGGCAGATTGAATAGACGCAAGTCTGCGCATGCGTACGGCCCGTTCTACCAGCCGGCAATATTGCAACCATGCATGCGAAAGTTCGTGGGCGAGTGGTCTCTAAATTGCCTCTGAGGCTGAGCGGTGAGTTCGTCGTGAAGATCGCGAAATCGACATCAGCAAAGAACTCGACGAAGTCGCTTGAACCGAAACAGAACCTTCATTTTAGTTCAGACGGTGCATGCAATGCAGTGTCCCGGATGTTCGGCGCGAGCTCAGCTGCACAAGCGTGATGTTTATTTCGGCGGTGGTTCAGGAGGTTCGCAAAGAGTTTCGTTTCTCAGCGTCAGTGAGGCAACAGTCGATCGCGGCGCCGCTTTCAAGCGGACTAGGAAGGGATCTTCTGAGCGCAGCGCCGATGGCTCCTTAGGACCAGCCTTTAGACAAGCTCTTTTTTCACTCCTGTACAACAACATTGATTTCCTTTGGTTCTCTGCAAGGCGCACGACCTCAGATTCTCAGGCGCACGAGCGCTCTTTCTTCGGAGAATAAAACTCTGCATCCAGGCAGCATAGAGGGCCCCCTTGAGTAAGGTTGCTGTCTCTCATTCACTTCACCGGCAAGGTGCTCGGGCAACACGCGCATGGATTCGGCGTTTGTGGAGAGTTTTGCCTCTCGGTTCCTCTCTGATGATCCTTCGAAGCTCCTGGAAGCCTTGAAGCTTCTCGACGAGGCCAGAACGAGGTCGCGCAATCTGCTGGGCGAACGTGTGCGCTTTGCGAGAGCTGTCCAGGAGCTGGCCATCTATAGACAGGGTTCAATCATCAAGAACCTTACCAAGCAGTTGCTTCAAGAGCAGGAAGAATTCGACGCTTATACTAGTGCATGCCTCAAATCTGTCACCGATTTGTTCGGGTGTACAAGTATAGAGCAGCTCGGGTTGTCATCTATGATTGTACTCCCACCTACACAAGACCTTCAAAGTCAGGCTGCTTCGATCCTGGTCCTCTCGAGGCTGGCAACCAGCAAGGTAGTCGCACAAACGTGCCTGACCAACAAAGATGTTGTGAAGAAGCTGGCACGCAACCTCTCCAAGAAGATAGCGCGTATTGAAACGGTCACTGCTGACTCTAGGGATGTCGTCTGTACTCTTCAAGGGATTGCCAACTTTGCTCACGCATCGAAGCTGTTCCGGCAGGAGATGCAAGCGATCAACATGAATCTGCTGCCTGCAGTCCAAAAGCTGTTGTCCAAGCACTACTTCTTCTTGAGCGAGGAAGAAGTTTATGCGTCAACGGAGTCACTGGCCCGACTTATTGAAACCTTAGCACTGTCATCAGACAGCCGCGTCTGGATGATCGACACAGGTGATCTTCAAGTTATGACAGAGCTCTTCCGTTTCGAGAGGCCCGCCAACAAAGCTGAAAAGGAAGACGTGATAAGTAGATGTGCTTTCTCACTGCTGCGGTTGCTCGAATCGAAGGAGTGTCTACAAAAGATGAGGGAGTCTGATGTGTTCTCGCTTCTGAAACCGTACTCCAGCCTACTGGACAATCACACTCCTCGCTTCTGGAGTCACCTCGAGAACAAACTGCTGGACGACGCGTACGACAAGAACTTGAAAGAGGTTCTGCCAAGTTTCCAAGGATCACACCCTGTATGGAAGTCCCTGAGAAGAGCCGACTTTGCCGTGCCAACGGTCTGCTCGTGGGGCGATTGTACCGCGCTAGAGTCGGCATCAACAACAGCTTTCAGCAAGTGCGGGCGATGCGGTGTGGCACGCTATTGCAGGTAAGTCGCTTATCGCAGTTTTTGTTCCTATATGTTTATATCCCTTGCTTATAGATGTCTGTACTCAAGGAAGCTGGTTCTCGTTGCAGATATGGAAATCATCATGATGGTCACTGCTGATGTCGGGAGCTAGTTGCTCCCTTTGAAGGACCAGATAATAAGCAATGCTTCATCGCACTTTCCTTTCCATCACTCGGGTTTGAGGCAACGAACGATCTAAAATTAGGACCATGGACTCCAACGACATGTCTCGGCGAGAGCGGTGTCTGAGCTTTGACTGTTTATTCCACAGCAAAGAGCACCAGAAGCTTCATTGGCCAGCGCACAAGAAACACTGCTTGTCAAAAGCAGAGGCGTCTTTTGGAAAGTAGATAGTGCCCACTTCTTTGCAAGGTCGAACCAAGTGCAAGCACAGGGAAGCGAGCTCTTAAAAGATGCATGAGGCATGCAAAGAGCATCTTCTCGTTTAGGTTCTTGCAGTGTCATAAATAGAAGGTCGGGTTCAGCGTAACTGTGAAGCTTGTGAAAGTGACCAATGGGCCATCTCGAGAACTCGTAATCCGTTGATCGATCGGAGATCTCCGTTTCTCTCTTTCTGGAACGGGTAGCCTTGCAATGGCTCTCGGTCTATCGCTCAGCTGCAGTAGCACGATCCTTGCAATACGTGCAAAGTCTGCATATTCTCGATATCCCACGCGAGTTTGCACTATGGAAGGGTGTTCGATTGAGGATGCAGGATATTCTGTTGAGGCATCTGCATGTGCTTTATCTGCTCATTCACCTCATGATCAGTCAACTGCATGATACCGTTTACATATATTCACGTTGATGACAAGTCGCGGTTTTTCCAAATTCACAGTTGCGCTTTGCAATCAAGGGCCGGTCGGAAAGCCATTCTCTCAGAGTTTGCTCCAAGATTGAACGGACAAATGGTGGATCTCAATCAATGCAGTGTACAGCAAAGTCAAGGCATCCCATTCATTGAGACTTTTGATTAAGCTTATTTTGGATCAGTCGGTGATCTCTGTCCGAGCAAAGCTATTTTTTTGCGATGTCCAGATCAGAGATGTATGCCAGACTGTCTATTGCATTGAAACCTTGATCCATTTGCAATCATCATGGTTAGATCAGGGTCAGATACAGCCTTGGAAACTGTACTTATGTTGCCCCTCTTTTTGAATGATCTGGAGCTAACGGCACATAAAATACGAGTCTACTTCAACTGCCCACTCCCGTCGGTTAAATCGATCGAGCCGGCCGCGCGCGGTTCTGATTGCGCGCGCTGCTTGGGCCGGGCGGCCGCATCTGCATCTCTCTACAATCTACTGTAGTAACCGTGAGCGTCGTCGGTTGGTTGAACACTTGTGGCATTCGTGTCCGTTTCCAGTATAGAGTCGAAGATTAGCTGAAACGACGCAGATCACCTGAACGGGATTGCACGGCTGCAGTACAAGATGCATCATTAAGTCGCGATTGCCCTTTACTCAAGCACCGTTGCAGATCTGAGATATGGTGGCACGTGGTTTGCAGATGAGCGGCTTTTTGACTCTGTTTTCCTGGATCTGGCGGCTGAACGACTTAGTCTGAATTACTGTACTTGTAGGAACGACGAAGCCAGCGATTGACTGAAAACTTCAAAAAATCAAGCTGTGCAGAGAATATAGCTATGTAGACGTTTGCAGCCCGCTGAAGCACTGCCGACTACCCTAAGCATAGCGTCCTGTGCTTAGGAAACTTGCTCGAGCTTGCAAGGACTTTGGTAGGGCGCATGACTACGGGACGAAGGAGATGGCACTTACGAGGAACTGCGGGCGATCTAAATAATAGCGGCGCAACACTTACATTCACGATTACGTTTCGTTCATTGAAGAACTGAATTGAACAACATGAGCGGGTTCGAGATGTGGAGTTCGAAAATGCCTCATCATATTCTCTGGCCCGAATCTCTTTCCCCGTGTGTCCTGTAGCAAAACCATTTTTGTAGCTTGTTTTTTGTGCCCAGAAGTCTAGATTCCTTGAGTAGGCGGAGAGACTGACTGCGAAGGCCGATGTGCAATCCACTGATGTCCTTTCTATGGAGAAGATGCTCATATGAAAAGGCTCCAATTTTCCATCAGTGATCAGTCACATAACATTCAGTTACAAGCTAATACGCAAGACTTGAAGTAAGAACGGTGAGAGCAATCAGAAGCCTGACAAGCCGCTTTAATGCCAGAAATCCGATTAGAGTATGTTTGCTCTTTCAGGGATCGATCCCGCGCTTAGAGGTTGGACTGCCTTGATATGACAATTTTTGAACGACAAAGCCATTGCATTCTTGCGTACAACAGAATCTGCGCGAGCTTGTGCCTTGAACCAGGAATATTAGTAATTTGAATGTGAAGTAGAGAACATACGAGCCGCAAATCTGTCTTCGACAAAGCAGAAGACTCATGCTACGACATTCATCGACGCCGCTACGCTAGGACTTTGGATGACGAAGACAGGAAAATCACGCCTTCACTGAGTCCTTGCCTCTCTGATTTCGCCTCTAACTCACCCCGGCTACGATACATTCATCAGCGTTGACTATCCTAAAGGCTTCTCCCCCTTCGAGAGGGAGTGCTTCTTGTGCGATGGCCAATGAAGCTTCTGGTGCTCCTTGCTGTGGAAAAAGAAAACGTCTATCAGACGCGGGTTCTGACCAATTGAGTGCCCCGACAAAGCATTTCAGTTAAAAGCGGCAAAACACTTTTCAAGGCATCTACGGAGGCAGGTGCTTCGTCGGTTCCTGGCTCATGAATGCAACGCTTTCGGTGTTTTGTTGTCCCCAGATTCAAAAAACCTGGTGCATTTTCTCTACATATATCAAAGTTTCTCTCTACCGGTTTCTTCAAGCAAACAGATACACCGACACCTTCAGAAGTCACTCACCTGCAGTATGGTGCCACACCGCATCGCCCGCACTTGCTGAAAGCTGTATCTGAATGCGACTCTACCGCGGCACAGTCCTTCCACGAGCAGACCGTGCGAATGGCAAAGTCGGCTCTCTTGAGGCCCTTCCAGAAGCGCGTTGTAAAAACGTAATGGATCTTTTGCTTGCTGCCCGCGTCGTCTGAAAGTTTGTTCTCAATGTGACTCCAGACGCCAGGCAAGTCATCTAGTTCCAGCACTTTGGAGACGGGTCTTAGAAGGGAAAGTACATCACACTCTTTCATCTTCTTGAGGCATTCTTGGGATTCGAGGAGGCGCAAAAGCGAGAAAGCAGACCTGAGTATAACGTCTTTTGTCTCTTTTTCCCCTGGGCGTTTTGTCCGGAAGAGTTCTGCCAGAACGTGAATGTACCCCGCGTCAATCATCCAACGTCGGCTATCGATGGAAAACGACAAGCTCTCAATCACTCTGGCCACTGCCTCCCTTGATGCGTAGATCTCGTCCTCTTCTGCTGGCAAGATGTACTCCGAACACAGTATCTGTACTGCAGGCAGGAGATTCATTCCGTTCGCTTCCATACTCTGCCGGAACAGCTTTGATGCTTGAGCGAAACTGGCGATGCCCTGGAGTGTGTACATGATCTCCCTGGAATATCCACTGAATGGTCCAACCCGCCCTAACTTTTTCGAGAATATTTGCATCATTCTCTCAACTACTTCCTCTTTGGACAAGAACACCTGAGCTACTACCTTGCTGGTTGCCATTCTCGAGAAGACCAGGATGGAAGCAGCCTGCTTATGAGGATCTAGCACATCTGGGTTGAAAATGGAATGAAGAACCTCCCCTGAGTTCGTTGAACGGAAATGTTCTGCGAGAGATTCAAACAATGCATCATGCAGAGCCTCTAGCTTGTCTTGCTCTTGGAAAAGCTGCTCGATGAGCTTCTTGATGACGGCACCCTGCTTGTAGATGGCAATCTCTTGATTTACCCTGGAGAAGCGCACAGGATGTTCCTTCAATTTGACCCGGAGCTCATCAAGACTCTCCATGGCGTCTAAAACCTGCGAGGGGTCGGCGGAGAGGACACGAGAAACAAATTGCTCCACAAACGGCAGATCCATTGCTCCTGTCAATTGCAGATAAGTGCCTCAGAAGCTGCCTTAGGTTGTCTTGCCAGTCTCAAAGAAACAGCACCCTTACTCCAGACTCGACGACTTTCCCGAACTCGTTTGCTTCATTGCAGAGCATCTTCCCAGAGATGCATGACCTGCTGTTGAATCAAGCTCTTGCAGCGTCTCGAAGCACTGCAGAAGAAGGTGCATGCGCGAAGCAAAGATCACGCGCTTCTGACGTGCTGCGCCCATGAAACTGCAAGAAGCTGCGCAAGAAGCCCCTGCGCCAGTCCGGAATTTCTGCTATTAATCAAACCCCTCGCGGCCTCCAACGCATGGGCGCCCCAAACGCCGTTCCTGATGTGACTTCCTGATGCAGTACTCTGCTGCGCATAAGTTTCGGAAAGTGATAGAGCTGGGTTAAGGAGAAACCCTACTCCGCAGTAGACCCTTCAAGATACTGAAGCACTCTAGTACCCTCTAGTACTTTGATTCCAGGTTCAAGAAGAAGGGTTACCCCTTAACTTCCCAGCTCGGTTACATATTCCTAGCTCTTCTATTACATCTTAGGTGACCTGATTTCAAAGGCTTAACTAAGTTTTTAAAAGACCTGGCCCCCGCACACTTAACCAAGCCAAACCCGGCCCATCGTCTGCACGCCTTTTTTCAACATCTGCACACAGCGTGAAGCAGCGCATGACGTTCTTTCGTCAAGCAGTTTACCCTCGTCAAGTTGCGAGAGGCCACTTCGACCATGTTGTTACAACCCACTGTGATGTCAATACCTCTCTCGTTTAAAGCTGCAGGCATTCGATCTGACGCTATCACCTCGCAGCGAATCTTAATGCGCAGGTTCCACAAGAAGTTTGAGGCATTTATTTGCGTTCAAACACATCAGGGTCGTACATTAGTGTCCTTGAAAATTTGGCACACGTTGCCATCGTACGCCGCGCGCCTCTTGTGATGCGCAGGTGCTCTTAGTAAGCTAAGCGAGTTTGCCTTTGCAGAGTTCCAAACTGAGGGAGTTTCCGCCCCTGCGTTCAAATGCTGCCCTGCGTTTGAGTTCGTACTGAAGCCAAAGCTAGCTTCATGTATCTAGACTCTAACTTAAAAAGTTGGAACGGCGGCGCTGGGCCCCAAGCCGCCATCGCGATCCGCATGCTTTACGGTGCGGCCAGACGGGCTATCCCGCAAACTTCAAGCGCGGACCACAAATGTCTACGTCATTGCTGCTGTCAGTTGTTTTGATCGCAGCCATATTTCATGATTCACTGGGCATCTGGGACGTGCTGGCGGACTCTACAAGCAGCCAGGCTCCAATCGTGCACGCAACCTCAATCGCGGGATAAAAGGGTCTGGAATCGAACTTCATTGGATTGCTGCTGCGCTATCGCTCGTCGTTTGCATCAGTGTTACCCATAGCCAAGCATACATCATGCACCGGCACTCATCAGAAACGTGCCTCGCAGGGCACTAATTGAGAAGCAACAATGGCGGCCCGACTAAGCGCGTGGCCGCATGGCTAGAAGAAACGACTTGTCATGGCACACATGGACCTCGCTCTACACACGAGAAGTCCATGGCGTCAAAATTCGTATCACTTGTCGCACTGAGCGCAGCCGCCTACTCCTGGTCTCTTTAACGTCTTCCCTAAAGTTATGTACAGGTTGATATCCGAGAAGCGGACAAACCTCTCTCAAAGTTTCTAAAACCAAGTAATCTGTCCGCTACAGAAACGCCGCCCTATCATGGCCACCCCATGGAACCGGTCCCTCGACCGTGCGGCTAATGTCCTCCTCATACGCTATCGTCGTACCCGCCCCAGCCATGTTCTCATATCGCGCCTCGCGCGCCGCGAAGTAGAGTGAGATGGAAGCGGCGGGTCCGATGACTGTTCCGTACAGCAGCAGCCTGAGCGCTTTGTGGACGCCCTCTTGGGCCAGGGGAATCGTCAGCAGTCCTGCACGAGGTGACGTCAGAATTGTTATTTGTTCTGCTTGCCTCGGATCTATATCATCAGCTCTTATCTGACATGCCGACGGCGTTGGCAAAGAAGGAGCAGCAACAGTCGCACATCGAACATAGAAGAAGAGCAGTAGATTCTCAATGTAGACTTCTCCATCGACCGCGAAAATAAAAGAAAGAGGCAGATGCGCGGATTCTGAGTCTTTCTGAGATTATTTCTGTTCTAAATTGAACTTCTAACCCTGTTCTGAATCTGGATATTTCAAATTCTCTCGTAAGTTTGGGAAGTTGGGCGGTGTTGGACACTCGAAAAGAACCGCAAACGGCCGGAAAAACAATGGGCAAACAAGGGGTGTCATTCTGCCCTATCAGCAACTGCATCCGAGTCACAACAGATTTCCGCGGTCGCATCTGCTTACCGTTCTCCATGAATCTCGTGAAGAAAGATATGCTACTATCTGGAATCTGGGCTAGAAAATTTTACGTTCTATTATTCTGCAGAAGTCTCTCACTATGGGAAGGTCTAGAAGAGTAGCTTTGCGGCACGAAAAAACAAAACGAGACGTTATATATCAAGAACGTTAGCACAAGGGTGCGAGGACTTTTTGCGGTGTACAACGATACGAAGGAAAGTGCCTAGTCGTTTGAGGCTGCTGAAATACATCGGACCGGGAGCCGGAAAGTCTAACCCCTGGTACTGATTTTGTACACTGGCGGATTTTGCTTTGTAAAAACCTAGACTGTCTCTATATGACATCCCTCCGTTCCCAGCTGGTTGCATCCGAAGTTGTCACCCAAGAACGGTCAAACTCCACTCGCAAGATCAAACCATGTGCGAATTGAATCAACGCATGGAACCGATCCGGGCACGTGGCAAGATGCTACTCGTCTTCCGGGCTTCCTTGTGAGTGCGATTCGAGAAACTCCTTATAAGTGCGTGCGTCAAAACCGGACATCCTTCGATACAGCTAAACTGCGCGCGCGCCAGATTCAGAATACACCCAGATTGCGGAGCCTTCTGAGACGATGTGCGCGCGCGCGCGCCCACCTTACTCCTGAACAGCCTCGACCGCGATCTCGACCGCTACGCCCTCGGCCTGCGCCACTCTCCGCTCGATGGCCGCCTCGCGGTTCGCGAAGTAGAGCGACACCGCGGCCGCGGGGCCGAAGAGCGCGCTGATCAGCAGCAGCCGGAGCGCCGCGTGGCGCCCCTCTTGCGCGAGCGGGATCGTCAGGAGCGCTGTCCGCAGAAGGGGGTAATTTCGGCTGATGTGATAACCAAAAGGGGCAGCTTGAGTTGGATCAATGAAGAGTGCAGTGTTTCGTCAGAGCCCCTACCTTGTTCCGCGCTTGCGAACGCAACGGAAGAGCAGGTGCCAAGGGGGGTTAGAGAACTCATGATCACGGAGCGAATGGAACGGAAAAGCAACAAAGCGGAACGAAACGGGGCGGAACGGAGCGGAGTCCTGACCTGCCCACAGGCCCAGCGCGTTGGCGGCCACGAAGACGGCGGGGCGCGCGCGCATGGGCGGGTCGATGAACGCGCGCGCCAAGTCGGCGAGCATGCGCGGGTTTTGGACCAGCGCCATCACGCTTGAGATGTGCTGCAGGCATAAGAAGGGCGCGAGTTAGTAGTCTTCAAACGGAGCGAGTAGCGCGTCATTTTATATGGGCTATCCCTGAACTTTTCATCCGCACAATTTTTTTCCGGAAATTGGGTCAAGACATTCAAATGTTGTGGAGGTAATGGTGCGAGAAGGAAATGGAGGGTTGCCCCTGTCGCTATCTTCTCGACTCCGGGGAGGAAGATCTAGTGGCTGGTTCATCTGCTCTCTTCAGAGTTTTCAGTCATCAAGTTCAAAGAAAAGTGCTCATTATTTCGAAAGACTTGGAACGTAATGAGGTCTTTCCGGCGACCGATCGCCTACCTGCGCCATGCCGATCCCCGCCGCGAAGCTGTGGATGTGCTCCGCCGCCCGGTGCCCGATCACCGGGGCGTCTAAAACCCCGAGCCAGGGCGCGGGCGGCGCGGCCGCGAGCTGCCAGAGGAGCGGCAGGCCGAGCAGCAGCAGGGGGTTTAGGGTTTGGAAGCGGGTGACGAAGTAGACGGCGGAGGAGAGCAGGATCGCGAAGTTGAGCGCGCGCACGACCGCGGTCGGGACCGTCTTCGCGAGCGCGAGGCGCGTCGGGAGGCAGTCGCCGGACGTCTGCAAGAGGAGGGGCGTGATTACAGCAATTTTCATGAAACCTGTCCGAATGCACGTAAAGGTTTGACCGCCGGGCACGTTGTTGTCGCTCGGTTTCGGTGCACGGTATCCGCCTACCGCTTTCTGTGCCTGGACAGGAGAAGGGGCCCGGTACCGATTTGAAGCGACGGGCCGTCAAGGAAAACCGGGGCCCGGTTTCAACATTCGATACCGTGTACCGGAACGGAGCGATGATACCGTGCACGGCGCTTAGAACGTTACCGTGCACGTGGACAGGTTTGGTGCAACTGCTGTAAAAGCTGCGGTGTTAATCTGGCTACAAGACAGTACAGGTCGAGAAAGGCTTCCTGTAGCGGAACAAGCTTTAATGACGGTGCAGTGTTCTAGAAACGGCAGTTGCCTTTGCACTCAAGTAGATAAATCAATCCACTGAGCGGCACCGGCACGTGAAGCAAACACACACTCAGACCCCGAAGACGAATGTAATACAATTGCACCTCAAGCCCCTTCCAACATCTCCAAAATATGGAGAATATGATGTAGAAAAGAGTGAGACAAGCGATAAAGTGAAAGAACAGGTTGGCACCGTTCTTTTCACGTCACCTGAGCCAGCTCTCAGATCTCAAAGCCCGCCAACATGTAAGCTCACCGTATTTCCGGGAATCGTAAGGTACGGAGCGACCCAGCTGATCGGGACGAGCACCCCGGGCCCCAGGAACATGGCGATGGGCGCGAACGCGGAAAAGTACCGCACCAGGCGCGCGCGCGCGGCGTCCAAGCGTGCGGACTCGACCGCGGCCGCGAGCGCCCACGAGAGGAGGAGCGCGGAAGAGTAGAAGAGCGCGAGCGCGCCCCAATCGTACGCGGCCGCGTCCTCGAAGAACGCGACGAGGAGGGCGAGCCACGTGTCCACCGTGCGGATGCCCACGTGAACGGGCTGTGTGGGAGGGAAGAATGAGAAAGGGAAAATTGGTTCCGCAAAGGAATGAAAATGCGCGATGAAGGATAGTGTATCCTTTTCAGAACGATTGGGGAAATCCTTCTTCGAAAACGTTTTGCGCGCTTCAACGAAGAGGGCAAGCTTTCACATGATCAGACGGTCTCTTGATTTCTGGAAGCAGTCACGTTCAAGCGTCCTGAGATCAGAATGCAACGCGACTTGCGGATTTGCGAGATTAAATGGACCCCGGTATCCTTGATCGGGGATGATTCGTAGAGCTTCCAAAAAAGCATTGGATTCGGACTTACTTTCTTCACCCGTATATATCAGCGATCTTAGACTCTTGTATCTTCCCCGTGGAGAGCTATCAGTGTCGAAGCTCGAGTTACCTGCCCTTGTCCATCAGCAACATGAATTTTCCTGGAGTCGCAGGAGCTCAGCAGATCCTCCGTCTCAAAGTATAGTCTGATGAAGCACAAACAGCTGGCGGCGCAGCTGATGGCGCGACCGATTGCGAAGCAAGCAGAAACCCTAAACCCCAAATCCCGACAACTCTGCTCACCGCCCAGCCGCTCGCGCGGATGACCGCGAGGTGCGAGCGCGCCCAGGGGATAATGGTGGGGTAGGAGTACAGGGCAGTGGTCAGACCGATGAGCACGGGAGGAATCACCGACCGCTTGACCTTCTCGGGGTCCGGCACTGTCGTTCACAACGGAACGGAAGTGTGTCAGCGGAACGACAGACGGTGAGCCGAAACGCCAAAGGATAATCGAGCTCTTCGAACAGAATACAAATCAATCGGAGTTTAACCTGTGCAGAGTGAAGCAACGTAGTCGGAGCAGAAAGATCTTTCCGTTCCTTTACTGAGAAGAATCTCTTCTTAAACGGTAAGATTAGTTGTACGCGCAACTTCAAAGTCCAGATGCGGAAAACGTACTTCTTAGTTTTAAAAAAAAGCAGCATCTACTGATTCATGTAGCTCTCAGATCAATGGCAAGGACCATCACTCAAAGACGGAAGAGTGCACTTACTTGCATCGACATCGAGCGGCTCCTGCAAAACGGAGCAAACCTTAATTGCCTCGTGTTCATTTTTCTCTTGGAATAGAGGCTGACTGATCATGAAAATAGATCTTGCTAGTGGCGAAACTCGCCGGCGCAATCGAGAAAGCCTGGTTCGAACAAACATGCTCAAAAGACAACCCTCTCGGGTTTTATTGATTGCGTTCTGGTCGCATCTTCCTAAGAGAGGCTGATTTCGGTATATACGCTTCGCTGATTTTGTCAACTTGAAAGATCATTATTTCACGCCAATCTAGCAATGACTTGAAAAATCACTTGGACTCAATTTCCCGTTTTCAAAGGCCCACGCAAGCGCATGATACCTATCCTAAGCGTTCATGCACCAATCTAAGCCAATCCCGAGCAGCACTTCTTAGCGGTTGTACGTGACGTCAGAAGCGAAATTCTTACGTTGGGGAGCACCACAGCGTCTGAACCTCCTCCATTGATCGCCCGCACAAGCATGCTCCCTCCCCTGTGCCGCCATCCCCTCTCCCTCTTTTTGCTGGTATACAGACCCCCCTGCGTCCGACAAATGGACAGAGAAAACCGCCTGAAAGACGCCAGGCTCTCTGCATGCGCCTCTCCGCTGGCCTTGAGGTTGTGCGCGCGCAACGTGGGAGCCGGCCGCGTGGTCACACTCGCGCCTCCGTTCAGCGCGCACAAAGCGCTTGACGCACTTGGCGGCGCCCTCAGAGCCGGACGCGCAAGCTGAGCGGTCGCCATCTTCCGGGTCCTTCAATCTATCCAGAAGAATGACGCTGCATGCAAAAGGCGGGAGCCTCCCCCCCTGCTTTTTCTACTTGGAATGGGGTTTGTCCTCCTCGTATTACTACCTTTACAAGCGGGAATCCTCCTCTGTCTTCTTCTGAAGTGGTCCTTTCTGATACGATTCGAGGGTCCGCCTATCAACCGAATTCTGTCTCACCTTGAATTTCGTAAAGGACGGGTTTCGATCTGCAAGCTTGCGTGCCAATTTCATAGCTTCACAGCGTAGGAAGGGGCGATGAAAATCGAGAGGAGCACGGTCTTCAGTAGCTTTCAAATTTCAGGCACCTTCACTTGGCAGAAAAGGAAGCTAGAGCATTGGTTGGAGCTCTCCCAGACGAGCTGACGTTACAAGCCTTCTGACGATACGACAGTTTTTGTGACGGCAGGAGAACTTGCATGCCAGCGGCATGGGCCACGTCATTCGTTGATTTTTGCGCAGGTCATTGACGGATCTTCGAAGCACCAAATGCGAACCAGCACCAGCAAATCGGCATGAGTACGACAAGAGCTGCGCCTGTGCTTTGACGATGCGTGGCGCCATGCACAAGCTACTTTTCACTTCCCAAGTCATGGTCTCAAGGCAGCCTCGCTTAGTGAATCGCTTCCTTTTTAAGGCCACCGCCTCCTTCAAATTGGCAAAGTTTTATTCGCAACTTTCAGCCAACGTGCTTCGGATTGACAAGCTGCTGCAAAGCTAGATCGGAAAGGATCCTGGCGTGATGAGACAGAGTCAAAAAACTAGAGGCTTTTCGAATAGTGAAGCGCAGACATTCCCTCAAGCGCACAGAAAGAATTCAGGGACTCCGAGCTGAGCGGGAAGTGCGTAACTCTCTGCAGGTTGTGGCTGCGGCAGCTTCACAAATGCATATATCTAGCTGCAGAGATCTTCTGCGGCATTTCAATGACTCGAAAAAGTTCTGCAATTTGCGCGTTCGTTCATACTGCACCGTTGATGCAAATGTAAGACAATGCTTTATATGAGCAAGAATCCGCTTTACATATCGTTATATTCAAGAAGGCGTATAAACTCATATGATCGTAGATTATTCAGCTAGCGGGGCCAGGCTTGCTTTAAGTCACATGTTTAGCAAGCACTCAGCATGTGACAACACAAGTTGTGCATGATGCACGTGTTGCACCACACATGACAATGCACTTCTATCTATGTACGTGTTTCAATGAATCAATGATGAATGCACTTTACTTCTGCCTTGCAAGCAAGCCAAATCAAACGCATTTGGATAAGAACGAAATGGAACTGTTGAACGGATTTAACAGGCAGCAGAAGTAGAAGTTGCGCGCAAGCAGCCCTGAGAAACTACAGATAGAGCGTGACATGTATACAGTAATTGACGCAACTTTCACTGTCAGGGTGGAGTGTGCTAGGCTGAGTGCTCAACTTGAGTTACTGTACACCAATCTCTCGTAGAACCTCCGCTTATGTGAGCAAAAATTGTTGATTATACCCAAATACCAATATGTGACCTCTCATTACCCCTATTCAGTAGGGCCCCGCAATCGCGCCGGGTGCCAAATGGGTACTCAATCTGTAAGAACCCGTCCTGACGTCAATGTGATTACCACCATTGCACAGGATCACGATTTTTTTTTTGACAGCTCAACTCAGCATTTCTCTATTTTTAAGTCAATGTCGCAACAACTCCCAACAACCATCTCACGGCTTCTCGTCTCTGCGCCGCTTTGACCCCAAGTCCCACTTCCACAGCTTCGGCGTAGCTTGCTTCCTCCTCTCCCGTTCGTTCGTCCAGATGAACTCCTGCAGCGCAGCCTCCGGCGCAGCAAGCGCCAGATTCGTCGCCTCTTGACTCGCCTTGGAGCCCGCCGACGGGCCACCCCCGAGCTGGCTCCCCGACCCCATCCTTCCCAGCAGATCGAGCGCCCGGTTCGGTTCCACCGAGCGGCCCAGCCCGACTTCCAACCCGCTTCCCAGCCGATCAAGTGCCCGGTTGGCATCCACCGAGCGGCCCAGACCAAGTCCCGACCCCGGTCCTGGCTGGATAAGTGCCCGGTTGGTGTCTACCGGGCGCCCAACGCCAGACTCCCCGCTGGCTTCTCGAGGGCCGGTGGGAAACCAGACCGGTGCAGCTTCGGCAAGTGCGGACGCGGGACGCGGAGGTGGTGATGACATCGGCGAGAGAGCGCGGGCCCGGAAGGGGCTGGTGGCCGGCTGGGTTGAAAGAGCAGCCTGCAGATAGTCAAAAGAGACTTCGGACGGCCGTAGATTGAGACGGAAGTCCATACACCTCTTGCAAGGGGACGTATCGAATAGTTTACTTTGCGGACCTACCGACCAGGCACAAGAGATTGGTAAAGCAATTGGACGTACGAACGCCGCACTCGGCATCATACAGCAATCGTTTGGAAAATTGAGGCGAAGACAAGCGAACGCGTTTGACCGTTCCACCGTCATCTTCTGACCGGAAAGTCAAGCGCCTGAAGGTGATGAAGCGAGCAATGATGTGCACTTAGCCCCGCGAAAACAAACGTTGCATTTTACGATACAGCAACTTACCCTCTCGTCGACACACAGAATAATTGGCAGCTTGCTTGAAGATAACTAAACTCGCGAGATTCTCCTTTAAAGCAAGGACGATCACGTCAAGATTAATGCGTAGGCCGGATTCACACCAAACCAGCTCAGGCGTCTGAGCTGACGTGAACCCCTTCTTACCTGTGCCGGGTCTTCAGGCTCCCCACGAGGAATGGGGGGTTGAGAGTGCGCACGAGACCGCTTTCGGTGCTTGGGGGGTCGACTTGGCGCATCTGCTCCTCCAGTCTGATGATGCAACAGCTGTGCCAGGTGATGGTACCTTTGCAAACCTGGGTTGAGGAAAATATGCGTTTCAAGACTCTGCTTATCACCCGCAAGCGTTGCCTGCCAAAGTTTCTTTTGTTGTGCTGAAGCTTACAGTTTCCGAAGTTGTTGAACAACGACATCCACGACATCCACGAACGAGGATGAGGCAACTTAACGAAGAGGGAATCCCGAAGAGTGAAACTTTTCTTCTGCAGCTTTCAAAGGCGACATCTGCACTCAGGAAACTTCGAGCTTTACAATGGCAACCCCCCAGAATCAGTACTGCTTATGTCGATGTAGTGCGATAGTGGACCCGTTGAGCAGCTCGCCGACCTACTCAAACATCCAAGAAGTATGTCCCGAATATCTAAAAGCGGCGCGCGTGCATGAATCGACAGAGCCGATTGTTTTGCAGAGCCTGATCAATACTAGCACAAGGACCGCTTCTCTTTGCAATAATGGAAAGCAACATAAACAAATGCATCCAACAGAGCCACCAGCAAGACGTTGTCAATCCGGCTATGGCACAGACACCTTATGGAAGATGAGCGGACAAGATCCACGCTGATTGCGCAAGCACTTTTTCAACAACGGAACCCAAGGGTTCGAGTCTAGATGGTGACGGCGCACCTGCTGCCGAGTCCTGCGCGGCCATCATCATTGCTGCCCTTGCTTGCGAGATTGCTTGCTCCGCCTCACTCCCACTTGACAACCTCGGGCCGGAATCCATTCGGGCCTCTGCCGCAGGCTGCCACCTGGCCTTCCAAGCATTAATCGGCTCCAAGCTGTACTTAGACGGCGCGGTCGCGCTCGCACTCCCGCTTGCGCTCGCAGCCCCCCCCATGTTTGCCCCGTCAATCGCCCCCCCACCCCGTGCTGAGAACTGCCCTGAATCAGTCTCCGTTCCCAACCCGTCACCTCGCTTCCTTTCCGCCCGTGGAAGCCCCCCTGCCACATCCATATCCTCTTCTACCGAGCCCAAAGCGACCTCCTTCTTATCAGGCACCGTGCAGACCCCCTCCGCCACTCCGTGCGTCGCAGCAGCCCCCACAAATTGCGGCACCTGAGCCGTTTCCTCTGCACTTTGGATGCCCCTAACGCCCTCCACATCTGGGAACACCTCGGCATCTCGCGCCCCCTCTGCATGTCCAACCCCTGCCGCAGTCCGGACGCCCCTCTCACCTTCAACACCGTCTGCATTTCCGTCACAATCCATACCGTCTACCTCCTCAGCGTTTGCAGCCGCTGCATGACGTGCGTCTGAATCAGCCGTGAGCAGATCCACCTGCGCAGTCCAGGCCCGCTCGGCGGAGCCATTTCTAAGGGCGCCCTGTGCGAGTGGCCGGTAGACCCTCGCAGCCCTCGGACTAGCCCCCCCCAAATCCTGATTCGCTCGCTCATGATGCACCGCAGACTGCCATCGCTGATACCAAATAGCCGCTGCTGTCGCCGCATCTCTCTGCGCGTTCGACTGGGGGGTCCCAGAACGATTTCTCCTCAACCCAGGGGGGTCGAGCTCGGGTGCAGACGCAACTTCTTCCTGCCCCCCTGAAGGAATTGGGGGGCCAGAAGGCCGGGGGCTTTTAGGTGCGGGCGCCGTTGTTAAAACCTGCTGGGGGGGTTCCTCTGGCGGAGGCTCAAGGGGGGGTGCCGCAGACCGTTCTGTCGTGCTCACTCTCATCGGGCCTTCTCTGGCAACCCTAGGCAGATCAGCAGTTTCCCCTGGCTTCTCATCCAGAGCTTCAGCCCCGCTCTTGTGCTGCGGCGGACTCTCAAAGCTCTCCTCGCGTCGGCGCTTGCGCACCTGCCGCAAGGCATGCTCAGGCCCCCCCTCACCAAGCGGCAGAGCGATATACCCTCCCTTCCGCTCGGACCCCGTCCCCAACTGCAACAAGTTCCCGTTGGTGCTCTTATCCGCCTCTTGTGACCGCACCTTTTGCCAGCGCGACCGCACCCCGTCCTTCCCGCCGCTTGGGTCCTTGCTCCCAGACCGCATCTGCTCTTCGGCCAGCTTGTTCAGATCAAACGGCTGCCGCTCCCCCTTCCTCCGGGGGGGTGTCCTTTTAGCCCCTTCTGCACCCCCCTGCAAAGACATTGAGGGCTGCTGGGGGGTGCCTTCTCCTTGAGCAGCACCCCCCCGCGCTCCCACCCCCCACCACTCCGCCGCTCGCTTTGGTCCTCCTCCCAGCGGGCCCCCCACAAAGCCCGGAAACCCTGCCAAGAACTGCCGGGTGCGCTCGGTTCCTGGCCCCTCTCCGGCGCCCTCCGCCTCCGAGCGGGGGCTAGCCAAGGCAGGCAGTGAGCTCGGCCCGCCCGCCCCCCCCTTGGCAAAAAAGTCAATCTCCTTGGGAGACTCTGGATGCAAGTGCGCTGATGTTGAAGGGGACCGCATCGCCGTCTCCTCTGCCTTGGGCTCCTGTTTAGCTGAAACTGGCTGCCGCCGCCACGGCTCCTCTTCCAGGCTCCGGGGCGAGGCGCCATGCGCCGCTCTGGACTCTGCCTCAAACTCTGTCTTCACCCGCTTCCTGCTCCTGCTCTCCTCAGGCTCGTCCTTCGGCCGCTTGGAATGGCTCCTTGACGTCGTTGGCCCCTCTTCCCTCTCCCCCTTGGGATTCGGCATCCCCCGAGACTGCTCAGACACTGCCGCCTTGGCTCTACTGCGGAAGTTGCTCTCGTTGCTGGGAGCACCCCGCCGCAGGCCCTTCATCTCGGGAACCCTGTGGATGCCAGGCGACGAGCACTGGCTGTCCACGCTTGCCATGTCTAGTTCCTCCACTTGGACCTGGGAGCGGCCCTGACTCTGGCCCTGCAACCTGCACATTCATCAGAGATGTTCAGCACCTGATGCACATTTGGCGGTCATTACAGGACTAGCAATTTCTGAACATGACAAGGCTCAGCAGCATGTGTTGCAGAGGGTTTTTTCCGACAGGATAGCTTATAGATGCTTGTTGATGCATTGCACGTGCTTCCGGGCAGTGCACGCTGCAACTGTCGTGCTTGCTGTTACAAGCCTTGGCTCATAGAATCAGTCGGAGTGATCTGGAGTGATCCGAACTGTGCACTTCCGCTAGATCAAGAGAGGGACCTTGCACAAAATGCAAGTACAATTTAAATGTGCTCCCACGTCTTGTACACCATGAAAATGGAATAGAATATCTTGGTGCTTCTTGTTTCCACGATGCATAACTAACACGATGTATAACTAACACTTTGCAACTCTTCTCCTCCTTAGAAAGGCTGGAAAAAACAGGTTGCTAGACTCTAGAGTAGGCAGACACACTAGCAAGATCATCTCGAAGTCCCTCACGTTGCGATCAAACCCTGAATGTTTGACGCACGTTCCCATTGTTGTGTACATTAACCATGCACCCTTTCTTGCATTTACATCCATCCTTGACAAGACTGCCTGCTGCATGCTCTGGCGCACATGTCTGACTTATGATACTGTATGCTGGTTCCAGCAGCTAGGTTATTGTCAACCTGCTGGGTTAACAACTCCTAACCAACTAAAGCTTGAAGGAGCAGCAAGGGTGTGCAACAACGAACTGCGCATATGCCACTCACCTGCTGCAGAGGAGGCCCTCCACAAACCTCGCCTCCATCTTGTTCAGATAGTCTGAGTGCTCCTCCTGGCTCCACTGAGAGGTCGTCCCCGTCATGTACGACGCCGCCGAGTAATTCCCCCCATGGTTTGACACCGGGGCCGGCAGGGGGCACTTACTCTGCGAATTCCGCACAGCATACGGCGCATACATCATATCAAACCTTGCCCAAACAGCCGCCCCCGCAGGCACCTGCCTCCCCAAGGCGTCCATGGGAGCGCGGCCCCACATGTACCCCCCATGCTGCACCAGCTCATTCTGCCCCCCCCTCGCAACACTGTACTCATGTTCCACATGCGGCGGCGCCCGCAGGTAGCGAGGTGCCCCAGGATGCCCCGCGTAGTCATACCCCCTCGCAGCAACTGCAGCGGCCGCAGCGGCCGCGGCCTTTTGGGCGGCGGCAGCGGCTTCGGCAGCCGCCTGCACCGCCTTTTGAGCCGCTACGACGACGGCGTCATGAGGTCTTGCTCCAGGGGGGAGGGAGAGGATGCCCAGCGCTTGATCGCCCTGATATGCTGGAAACAAGCTTGACATTTCAGCTCCCCACGAGTTTCAAAACGGCTCACCAAAACCCCGAAAACCGGTCTTCGTACCAATTTGCCAGACCTAGCCGTCGTGTAAGCCCTAGCCTCGTATATTTACAGACACCTAACACAAACCAAGCGAGACTGGCGTCCTCCATTTCCCACAGGATGTGCAAGCCGCCATTAGGTGCGATTTGCGACAGCTCATTAGAATCTCAAAGAGAATTTGGAGATGATTCCTACACTGGCGAGGAAGACTCGGCAGTGGCATGGCAGACGGCGCGCATTGAGCTGCAGCATTGACATCAGTCAGTGCACTCCACTTTCTTTCCAACGTTGGGCCGCTGAAGTTCAAGAGGCGCACATGTCAACTTTCATTGCCGGACGCGCGGATCTTTGTACCGCTGACGTCAAGATATTTTTTGGAGTGTGGAAGGCCTATCGTCCAGCCGTCCGATTTGCGACTGTCGACGGCCACTGTGATGACAACGCAACATGCGAAATAGATTTGCGAATTCTCC
>DF237900.1:0-22048 GCA_000708835.1 Klebsormidium nitens | reverse complement strand
ACAGCCGGGCACTAAAGTGCACGCCGGGTGGACGTGGCTCAACCACGGTCACGAGCGACGGATAACCGGGTGGCTCAGCGCCACTCTCATGCGATCATGCAGATTGATGGCCCAGGGCCAATGCAACTTACAGAAAACCCTATGGTCGCGATGGGTGAAAACCCTATATAGCTAATGGCGGAAAGCTCTAGTAACTAGCATGAGGCATTACTGGCACGTGTAGCCGAGCCGTCACAGCAACGAGCCCATACAGCGTGACAGGTGCAAACTCGTGTCGCCAACTTTGAACGGATTGAGGAATCTTAGTATTGGTCGGTACGCATCAACGTACAGAGACCGTATGCATTCTTTGTCCCTGCCATTGATTAGACGTGTCCCTGACGATGATCGATAGACGTGGCTGACCACCCCGAGTGCACCCAGCAATCAAGGATCCGGACCGAGGACATCGTCTCTAGAAGGACATGATCAAATTGAGTCAAACGGCAAATCTGGGGCACAAAACATGTAACTCGATCTTTCCATTACACATTGTCACAAGTAACATCGTTTCCTTTACAATTTGCCTTTGACTATATCTGTTCTCTGATGCCGCTTTATTGGAGCCCGACAAAATATTTAACAGGATTGCAAAGCTCGAACATGATCAAATTAAGAGTGACGGTTGATTCCCTTTGTACATCATCCGCAGGCTTCATCCAAAGGACCAAGAAAACCAGTCCCGCGTTACAACGTTGGTAAGTTCCTGCGGTCGCCCTCGGTTGTCCTGCAGGTAAGCGAATTGCATCAGCCAATCAGGATAAGTAGGGCAGACACGCTCTTAACCCGTCCAACGACGTAGCTCATTCGAGTGCAAGAGAAAGCATCAATAAGCCAGCTTCTTGACGTTTACAACGGACATTTTCCTTCTTACCATTTATTGGTTCCTTAAAAACTCTTCCGGGCTGATATCAGCCTCGAAGACCGCCCGTCCCCGGCCTTGACTTTCTTGAGCACTTTCCCTGCAATTGTCTAGCAGCTTCAGAACACACCTTTTCGGAGAGAACTAAAAGAATGCATGTGACACAAGTAAATCACTTTGGCGGCACGGGTAACAGGCCCAAGCAAAGCACTAAAGCGAGGGAGGCCAGCACTACACTGCATCTACACACCCAAAGGCGCCTTTCAAAGATGGGTAGAGTCATCATCGCAGACGTGCTGCAAATTCTGACATGTACGCGGCAGACAGAGGCTCAAATAATCGCTTTGACTACTACTGGTCATTCCAGAATACAAGCTAATCTACGTCTAGCTGCATCCATTCACCCCAGGCCTGCACTTGGGCTAAGCAGGCCGGAACGCCCCCGGGCTTTAAACACTCTCATCGAATGAGGAGCGAAGCTTGAACGTTTTTCCACAACAAGAGGAGAGAAAGCATACATATCTCAAGCTTCTCTCCTCACCGGTCGCCGCGAGCTGCTTCATTGGGATGCTGGCTTCTATGAGTCTGATGCACATCGGTCCTGCCTCCATAGAAGCTGTTGTTGTAGTAGTTGTTGTTCGCAGTGTTCCCCTCCCCTCCCACGATGCGAATACTCACGGGACCCCGGGGTTGAATCCTCCAGTTGTTGAAACCCTGCAGCCAGAAGTAGAAACGTCAGGGCAACCCCGGCACACTGCAGGATTGCAGACAAACTTGTCATCTTGGCCGAGACCAAAAAAGAAAAGCGTTTTTTGCCCAACATCGACACATCAAAGAAAATAGTACAGAAACAACAACGGAGCCTTCGACAAAGAAAGGCGTTCAAAGTCTACGCTCGGAATCGTACACGGGGGTGACGTGTTTGCACTGAGGTCACAATGCCTTCTTTTCTTCAACGTAAAAGAGGTTCATTCGCTCGCGACCTAAACCAAGGTCTTTTGACTCTTACCGAGTTATCGCCTCCCCGTTTCGCTCTCGGCTCCTCGTCAGAATCCACGTCATCACGCCTGCGTTTCAAACTTCCGCCAATGTTTCTGCCGATCTCGTGCATCGCCTGGGCGCTGCTCCTCGCTCCCTCAAACCCTCTGTCCTCGGCCCAGTACACGTGGCAGCTCGGAACGCCATACACGTGGCGACCCGGGTCAAAGTCGTCCGTTGAGTGCCCCACCAGAACAAAGCTCCGTCCATCACTGAATGCCAAGCGCAGCTCCGCACCCGCCTGATACCCGTCCGGCTGCCAGCTGGCGTGCGAGGTCCTCTCCCTTGGGCGCCATTCACTGAGTGACGTCATCCGCCATCCCGGGGGGCTGTCTAACGCCTGCCCGTAGGCGTGGTTCGCTGCTCTGGGCTCCCACTTCGGCGTCCCAAAAGCGCCCCGGGCCCCAATTTCCCCAGGCGCTAGTCCTGGTACGGCCTCTGCCATCTGCCGCGTGTGCTGCGCAGCTCCCACCCCGCTCTCTTTCGTCTTTCGTTCGCTCTCGTCTCTTGAAGCGCGTCCAAAACCGGCGAACTCCGTTCCCTCGTATCCCGACGCCCACTCTGATCCCCATTCTCCTCCTATCAGCTGGTCTTTCTCTGGCCAGGTCGCCTCAATTGGCCCGCTGAGCCCGGGCTTGAGCGTAGGGGGCTTCTCTTTGCGTAGCAGTGCTTTCCGAGGAGGAGCAGGCTGGGAGGAGTGGAAGTTCGTGGCTAACTCTCCTAGGATCTGCCGGGGGGCAGCGGGGAATGTGTTATTTGCGTGCGAGGGGCCAGCTGGCATGCCGAACGGAGGGTGCAGGTTCGTGTCGGGTTCTTGGCTATAGGATGCGGGGGCGAACGAAGCTCTGTGCGCAGCGAGCGATAGGTGTCAGTCCACTTGGTCAGGGAACTGAGGGCAAGCTAGAGAACTCCTGGGCTCTCGCTGGCAATCTAACTTGACGACATTCAACACTCCCACGAACTGAGCCGCATCAGGCCGACACTGAGAAAAGAAGAAACGTGATATTGTGCCCTTATGACTTAGCTTATTGTACCCTGCTTTGCTGCTTTTAAGGGATGACTTTTAATCCATCAGATTCAGCGAATGATTTTCCGGACGAAGGAAGAGTGCAGAACGTGAAGGTGTGCGAAGCCCTGTAGGCAACCAAGCCGCCCCCTGCAGTCAATACAGAACGTTCTCAAGCAAGACGTAGAGATCTTTCCATGATGATCAAAGGTGAAGAAATGAGTGTGCTGATATGAGAGAATCTGAGCCAGAGAATGGTCAATCACCCGGTTCCTGTGTGCAAATACAACAGGTGAATATGGAAGGCGTCTTCCAATGATTCGAAGGATCTACTCAGCACAACGCAGTCCGAGCTTGTGTCCCTTTTGAAACCCAACAGGTGGCGATCGCCAGGTCAAAATGGGCAAGGCTATGACTATTTCTTGCTGACCTGCTGCTTGCACGGAACGTGAAGACACCCTCCTTGCCATCATTGCCGTATGTCTGCTGTCCAAAGGCTCCGCCGTATCTGTCAGTCTCCCCAGTGTGCATCGCCGACGGGTCGTTGTAGTCTATGCTGACGTTGCTCCCTCCGAAATTGCCAAGCGACCTGTATGAGATAAGCAAGTACTGAAGATGGTCAGGCAAGTGTATCTGACTTCGGACACCTGTCACAATTTTCCAATGATGTTGCAGCCCTCGACCATAAATCAAGTATACCAACGAAGTGATGCGGCTGGTTGGAGCTGCTCCAGGCTACTTGCTGGGAATCGGGTACTCCTTGAAGTCAATGCTCTTCTCCATTAATTCAGGCACAAGCTTTTTACCTGGGTGCTTCTGTGGACACCTCCAAGCCAAGGCCAAACAGACCTCCAAAGTTGGTGTTGCTCAACCTTCTGATGTGTAGCCACTGTGTCCAAGTACATGACAGCTGTCCAGTCAGCCTGACACTGCTTTTGAGCCGATCTTTGCGCCTCGCTTTGCCATGGGTGATTTGAAAGAACAGAAGACATGACAATTATGTTATACTATTCTCCATCGCTGCACTTGCTAGGCTTGACTTGAGCGCACAAGAAGGCCACAAGCGTTGCTCCAGCCTCACCTTGTTTTATCAGCACCGTCAAGGCCCACTGCAGAGAAGGCGCTGTTGATGTCGGAACCCTGGCCCCGCCTACCCATCTGAGTATCAGCAGAAGCGTTCCCTCGTCTACAAGAGACATACAGGCGAGTCAGCTGACTCCTATCACAGAAAAGCATGGTGGTTGAGTGTCAGAAATGATAATTAGACTGATCCCTCAAACCGATGTCATTTATGACTGTGCCCGGCTTTCTGAAGCACATGCTACACTTCAATGCGATCTCTAGCGGCGTATATGATAGCATCCATTGAGAAGACACACCCAGAGAAATACCCCATCCTTTGTGTAACAGAAAGAGAGCAGCACAACTATGGTTGAAGCATGCTCTCCCTTACCTCTCCCCAGGGGCCCACTCCCCCTTGTGATCAAGGCCGGGGGCGCAGCTTTCCCATGGCGCAAACCTATCGCTGCGGTTCTGCACGCCTCCCACAACACCAACCTGGACCTTCCCAGTCTGCTGCATCATGGTCTTTTGCAAAGACCGACTCTGTAGCAGCAACGCATCAGGTAAGGCTATGATTGGAAGTATTTGGAATACTCCCATGCAGAGGAGAGATGTATTGTTCAATGCCATTTCCAGGCCATCAGAAGCTAGTGCAGAAGAAGATATCCAAGCAATGATAAGTTTCCACGCTGCAGGTCCAGATCTCAGGCATTCCTTCTGTAGCGGCTAGATTGAATGCAACAAAATTGCTTACCTGTTTGTTTCTGCCCGTGTCCACATCAATTTTCTGTATCAGCTTTCGGGCCTTTCCTCGTCGCTCCTGTGTTTCGGCAGCGCTCCTTTCAATACTTCCAAGATAGTTCCGCATTTTCTGCTTTTCATTGGCTGGGTCCACTTCCCAGCCCCCTCTTCTTATGACATTGTGCAGCGCCCGCTGGCTGAACCATGGATTGTCTGATTCAAGTAACCAGTCCGTGTGCTCCTTTATCCTTCTCATTTTCCCTTGCCGCTGCGCATCTCTTTCAATGGTTTCCTCACGTCCGACCATAATGAGATAATGTGAATGCCGTTAGTGGTGACCCCAGGCCTGCCTTCCTAGATTCACCGTGCTGCCCGCTTACGTCAGAAAGTTAATTGAAGTCAACTCAGAAGGTCGCCATGACGTAGCAGAGAAGGCCAACTGTATACCAGAGCAGGTCACTGCAATCAGAACAAAGCCACTGACTGTTGGAGCACCCCTTGCGACTGCTCTTCTGCTTCGTTTCGTGAATCTTGACGCCTAGGTCCAGGAGGGCAGATCGCCATTGAGGGCGCAAATTGCAATGCGATCTGGTTCATGCCAAGTGGCAAGTGACGTCAGGAGGTCTTAGCACCAACTTTCAAGCTGCATAGAGGAAAGTCAGGAACCACATGGGTTAACCGGGACCCGCTTCAACGAAGAAGACGTGCACCGTCGATGATCGCTTAGGTGCTTCCATGACCGTCCAAGTATTAGTAAAATGTTAAACGCCATATGGAACCAGAGAAATATCGGCGCGTGCAGTGCAGGCAAGTGCAGGCTGTGAATCGTGTGATAGCGAAGTGGAAACAAAATTCCTGCATCACTGCCATCAGTGGTCAGGGAGCCACTCGAAAGCAGCGAGTTCTTTCAGGGTTTGCAATTCTTCCCAGCAGCCACCAGCAGCTCTGTTTGCGGTTCTCAGCTGTTCTTTGAAAGGACGCTGTGATCAACGCACTTCGGTCCACTGGATAAGAGCATCGCTGGGCTGATGAAAGCCTGAAACGTTTGTCCTGTAGTCATAGTTGGAAGATCAGAGTTGGTGGAGCAACGTTCAGGCAATGTTATTCCATCATCTGAACACGCAGATTCCAATTAAAGGCCAATTCCATAGAGATAGTTTCCATAAATCCCTTTCAAATCAGGCTGCCATGCTTTAGCACCAATGGGATATGGCGGTGCCTCAGCTCGCCCTCTTGGCCGCTCTCGCAGCACGGGTTTCATTCCGATTCTACCTCGTTCTAGCTCTCTCAGGAGCTTGAGGGCCAACATGATGTCATCGCAGGCTGCTCCAGGAGCTTTGGGGGCGCCAAGGTGGTCCTTTCTAGCATTCCTTGGATTGTTGATCGGTGTGCTGGTGGCTGGCGGGGTGCTCTTGTCCCTGAATTGGCGGGAGGTGGAGTATGCTGTCGTGATGGACAGCGGGAGCACAGGTGCGCGTGATAGATTCTTCTTGAGTGCAATTCTAAGCAGCAATCTCACTGTTTGGCTCAGATCGTCACAGAAGACCTTACTGCATTTTCCCCATCTTTCAGCACCTCAACTCTCCACATTCTGAGGGTAGAATATGTGCCAATCTTTGGGGCATTTTCTAAATCAAAGAGCTATTACTTTTGAAGGCTTTCTTTTAAATTGTTTCGTCAATTTTCAACCCGGGACAAAGCATTGGCAGAACTTGATCAGAAGTATCTCAGTGCTTGTGTCTGTTCTTTTTCCTGGGGCTGGACTTCGTTCTGACGAAGAATGAAGCAAGCTTGCACAATCGTTTACAGAGAAAGATGCCTATATCTTCGAGCCTCTTGCAATTTGTATTTCACCACCGTCAGACTACCAACCTTCCTTGCTGTCTGGTTGACTCCTACTGCTTCTTTGACACCGTAAATGCCAAGTGCATAAACAGAACTGCAAACAGCAGAGGACCGAATAACTCTGTGTAGGTACTCGATGTTACGTGTATTCTTGGGCGCGCAGCGGTGCTTGGGGCCTGCCAAAAGTGGTGGACAGCACCGCAAAGCTGGGCCGCGCGGAGCGCTTCGGGCAGAAACGAACCGCCTATAAACGAGTTGAAACTGAGCCTGGTGAGAAAAATTATGCCTCTTCAGAAGGTGTAAGTGTAAAGAGATCCGATCATGTATCCCCATTGAGGACTTTTTAGAGGAGATGATGAGTTGAGTATTCACGGTAATCTTGTGTTCTGAACAACCTCACCTAGTAGTGCGCACATTGTGGAAACCATTTTAGCAACGTCATATTCGACTGGGACCATCATGATTGAAACTTGATCAGCCTGCAGTGAAGCTTATGATTAAGGATAAGCAGACGTAAGCTTTATGAAGCAGTACGGACTGCAAATTGCGGGTTGTAATTGTATGCCTTGTAAGGAGAGTTCTCAGTGATTTGCTGAAAGTACCTATCGCTCTTGTTGGGACAAGAAGTCTGAAAAGCTGCCATGTTGTGTGTCCTCTGAATTAACAGAATCCATGTCGTTTGTATCGAAAAATCGAAGAATCTTCACCGGCAGTTTCGATTGCGCGCACGGGTGGTCCTCAAAAAAGGAGAGGAGTAAGAGACAGAGTCAGGTCGGAATTTAGAGAGGTTCCGGGCCGCTGCTCTTTTTGACTGCTTGCAGACGTTTCATATTCTGCTGTGCCTGCAGGGCTGGACCAATTTGTGGGAGACGTTGTGAAAGTGAACCAGGCGCTTGATCCTTTGATCCAGTATGCTCTCAAGGAGGTGCCGGAAAGCAAGAGGCCCATCACTCCTGTCTTCCTCTTCGCAACCGCAGGTATGAATTGATTGGGAAGCAGGTCGCATGCGGAAGCGTACCGCACTGACTTTTTCAGGTGATTCTCAGACGACAGACGATGGTTGCGGTGTCATACCCTGGAAATCTCTTTCCTTAACTCCATTTCATTGCAAAGGTTGCGACTGGTTCTTTGGAAAGTTCATAAAAATGCAGGTACAACGGTTTGAATGAAAGATGTATCCGCCTCTTATCAAATTTGTGCACGCTTGAATGCTCTGCTGAAAATCTCGTAAATATCGATGGATCTCAAGCACCTCGGCACCTTTTTGTGAAGTGTGGTACAACTTAACCTTCACGATGGGGTCTTGTTACTAAGATGAATCACTTTCCCCACATCTCTTTCTTGTCACAGCCGTTGGAAGCCCCTGCTAAGGCTTCTTACAGAGGAGTCGAGTCGCAAAGGGCTTTGAATCTGCGTTGCTTTGGTGACCATCTGCATCAATGTTTTAGCAAGTTGACGTCGCATATCTGATCAGCAATGCCAGCTTCTGTGTTTGCAAGCAGAGTCAATGGCGCCCTGCTGTCCTTCCAAACAACGTCCTAAGACAGCTCCGCAGGTGCACAGACACTCCGTATCATAGACGAAAGCTCTGAACAAGGTAAATCGACGCCAAAAGGATCAGAGCTGCTCCTGTCGAGCGGTATCTCAAATGTTCACTCCTGTTCTCGACATTCAAGAAGTATTCGCTCGATCGCAGGTCTGCGGAGGCTCCCCCAAGCAGACTCCGCTTGGCTCCTCCAAATGGCGCAGCAGATGCTCTCTGCGTCCCCGTTCCTCTTCGAACCCGAGTGGGCCCGTATCATAAGCGGGCAAGACGAGGCCGTCTACGGCTGGATTGCACTCAACTATTTGACCGGAAAGTTGAGCCAGGGCCAGGAAGCAGCCCCGCTGGGGTCGCTCGATATGGGGGGTTCGTCGCTGGAGGTTACCTTCCTACCAGAGGCTATGCCGTCCTCCGAGCACGGAGTGAACGTCACTATCAAGGAGACGGACTACCACCTGTATGTGAGTAATGTCCCTCGGCAAAATGGATACTGATCTTGGCATCGGCACGGTTTTGGAGGGTGCAAGTAGGTTGCAAGCACTCTCCTTCCGCAGTGTTGTTCTGGTTTACTTGCTTCGAAGAGAATGAAAAAGGTGTAAGTTTGTCAGCGAAGAAAATCCATGTTGGCCCTTGCAAAGTCACAGCTTCTTGGTGTCAGATTGTGCTCAGACAGGCGACTGGGCGTGCGCATTCTGCTTCCTTCTGTCGGTCTTGCTTGGGAGCATTGAAGCGTTCCACTTTAGCGTAAACCCATCATGGACCGTTTTCGTGTTTTCGCCTTGGTTAGAAGGAAAGATTCCCGTTACAACGGGGAACATTTAGACTCGTTTGCTTTTTGCTTTCAGGCCCACTCACATCCATCGTTCGGGATGAACGACGCGTTCCAGAAGAGCGTGCTATTTGCAATGGAGGACAACGGGGCTGGGGAGAACGCCTTGGAGGTTGAACATCCGTGCCTTCACACAGGCTACAACGACGTGAGTCGCATAATGTCGTACTCTAGTTTCACCTCGTCAAGAAAGTTTTCCGCCTAGTTCATGATTCATGCTGTGAGGACGTTGATGCTTTGTATTGTGGACGATGTTCGTACTTAAGCGTCATTTTCCTTCGAACTTAGCATTAGCTCCCTCTTCATGAAATGTTCTGAACTTCTTGTCAATCCTGTTGAGCATATGTTTGGAAAGATTTGAACACCAGCAGGCTGCCTGTTGCTGCGGGAACTCGCGAGTATCCTTTGTCGTGTAAGAGAAACGCAATAGGATACATTTGATGGTTCTAATATCAGATCGCGCGTCCCAGTTTGTGGACCAGCATGTACTCCACGTGGCACCTGCGAGCTCACTTTCACGGTCGTCCAGACTCAGGGTCGGGTTGCGTTATTGGATGAATACTGACTTTCAAATTCGGCCTGACAGACGACTGTTTCCGTTGAATTTGAGCTCGCTTCTCACTTCTTTTCCTTTCAGCAGCTTCAAAATTTCTCGTCAGCCCAGAAGCACTGATGGAAATCCCCAATTCGACTTTTAAAGCTTCATTAAATCATGAAGTGGCAACAATTCAAAGAGGGTTAAGGTTCCACGCACGCGTTTTGACGCACGAGTTCTGATATTTACTCTATTTCAACGCAGACGTACCGCTTCAAGAAGCGGAGATCAGACGCTGCCGTCTCGACGTCCGCTGTCGCCGACAAGGCCCTGAAAGAGGGCCACGGAAGACGACTCCTCCGCTGGGCGGCGGAGAATGTTCCCTTTCGAAGCAAAGTGCCGACTAGCGGCCTCCACTCCCTTCAGCAATCTCCGTTGGGATCCTCGCAGCCTGCACGAGCGCAAGGTGTCAACGCAGGGCAGGGGTTCTTGAAAGCGTTCTTTGACACCGTGTTTCGACGGCCCTTAGTAGGAGACAGCGAGTTGCAGTCCACACCTTCTGGTCTTCACGGAGCGTTCACAGCCTTAGGTAGAAGATTAAGAAGGTTCACACTGCACCAAGATTCGAGGCAGTGGCGCAAGCCGCCTTCAGACAGAGCCCAGATTCCGAGTATGCGCAGTGCGCAAGTCACGCACGCAGCTGCTCTTACGACAGCACTACAGGCTTCGCAGTTAGATCTTGTACCATACCCACACAACCCTTCCCAGGGTCACAGACAGGAAAGCGTGTCCGAGGTTGGCACGTTGCTGCACGGAGAGTCACCAATTTTTAAGTCCGTTAGCACACCTGTCAGCCAATCAGCGTCTTTTAGATCGACGGACAGCACGAGCGAAAAGGAGATTGAGCACTTAAGCTCAGCACGGGGCGGCGCTGCACTGGCCCGGCGTAGAGTGCTCGAAGAGCGATCCGGTCCGACGTCCGTGAAGCTGATTGGACGTCCGGACTGGCAGGCGTGCCAGGCGCTCGTGGACAGGGTGGTGACGTCAGCGGAGGAGTGTGAGGAGGAGCCGTGTGCCTTGGGGGCGCACCAGCCGGTGAGAATACGGTCTGGCTTAGGCTTCGGCTTTCTGTTTCTCATCTTTAAAAAATCATCGGGTTTTTGGAGGTCTGGTCACTAGAACAGTACGGGGTTCCGAACTCTCGGAGTCTCAGAAAGTTGTGTGTGTCCGACACCCAGGCTGCCGTGGGGTCTGCTTTTCTGCATAAGGAAATTGCAGACTTTTTATGTATCAGAAAGTATAGTTGTCACGCTGTGTGATTCAGCGATTACAGCTCCTTTCTTTGCATCCTCTTAGGGAGTGTGGGTCTTTTCCCAAAAGGTGCAAAGTGCACTGTTTCCACTATCGGCATTCCTTTCCTCCGAATGCCCGGACGCGACTCAATGGACTACACGATGGTTCAGCGGCTGCCATCTGCATCCTCTGAGAATGGTTTGAGTTGACGCCACCGCGAAATTCTGGCGGTAGGTCCTACTTGATTCCATAGCAGTTGAGACCCCGTTACACCCCAAACCTCTCTAGCTTGTGGTGTCTTCCTCTCTTGCTTCTCGGCTTCTATAGACATCTCACATAGTGAGACCGCATACGATCTCTACAAGGAGAGCTCGCAAAGCAAGACAACCGGATGGGTTGATGCAATCCCCTCTTTTGCAGGCTCTGCGGGGAAACTTTATGGCCCTGACAGGCTTCTTCGTCGTGTACCACTTCTTTGGCCTTGCTGGCAGGTATGCTTTTCGGTCACCAAAGCGCCCTTGAAAGCCTGCCCTTTTGCAAACGTTGAGTGCAGAATCAACTTGCGTCCTGGACGCCTGTTCCAGTGCTAAACGACTTTTGATCGACAAATCTGGCTGACTCGAAACGAACAAGTCTGGGTTTCCTTTTTATGAGTCTTTCCGCAGGCCATGGACCAACACACGGGTGCAAACCCACGTAACTCGTCCTCTGCAGCGTTCCCCTTGACCGGTTGCTCGATGCCGGGCAAGCGTTCTGCAAGAAAACGTGGACGCACGTGAAGGCAGAGTACTATGGCGAGAGGGGGCTGGATAGGTGAGGATTGACCACACTCAAAGGCGTTGGTGGCTTGGTTGCATTTGTAGACATGATTGTCGTTCAATGGTTGGAGTTGTCCGTGGTTGAAGTTGTGCGGCAGGTTTGTTACAGCACGTGAAGCCAGAGCGTTTGACGCAAGGGCGTTTTACTCGCTACTGCTTTTAAGTATCACCCGAGGGCTCTCCCAAATTTCGAAAAGCAGCCTTGCCTGACGGGTGGTGGATGACTGTACAAAAAGACTGTCTACTCCACCATCTTTCATACCCGCTCCTCACTGAAACCGACGACACATTATCGAATGCCACTGTTTTTTTGCGCTATTCTACGGTACAATTCGCTCTGCTACGACGCATCTTCTGGCTAGGGGCACACTCAGCATCCGAAGGTGTTGCTATTTCCGCTTCGCACTTGTGCATTGTTCGGGCCCATTACAACGTCTTCACCTTGA
The DNA here is from genome assembly GCA_000708835.1 of Klebsormidium nitens. Lineage (NCBI taxonomy): Eukaryota > Viridiplantae > Streptophyta > Klebsormidiophyceae > Klebsormidiales > Klebsormidiaceae > Klebsormidium > Klebsormidium nitens. Next base: position 9,991 of record DF237900.1, on the reverse strand, counting down.
TCTCGCGTTCAGCTTCTAGACTTCTCGCTCGCACAAATGTCCGAACGTTCTTCTTTCGCAGGTACTGTTTCCGAGCGCCTTACGTGGTGTCGCTGCTTCGGAAAGGCCTGGGTTTGCGGGACGACCAGATCCAGATCGGAACCGGCGACATGGCGTGGACTCTGGGGGCTGCGCTGTACGAGGGAGGGGCGCTCAAGCCCGCGGCCAAGCCCATCACTCTGGTGCGCTTCAAAAGCTCTCAACTTTGTTGCGTCGCACTATCGATTTTGCAGTAAGGCGTGTTGAAGCTTCGGTTGGAGTGATCCTGTTGTGGGGAGATGTAGGCTGTGGTAAGCAGTGCATACTGTCCAGATCTGCGGACGACATGAGGCCGCTCCGGTATTTAAGCAGAAGACTGAGCTTGTTGACCACCATTTCATACGGGCTTGCTGAGATTAGTTTCATTGGCGTTTGAGAGTTCCTCTACATTGCTATTATGCATTATTCGGCGCATATCTAATCAGCGTCGTTCTGCCCCGTCGACAGTCAGCTCCTGAGTTTCGCGCTCTCTCTTCAAATCGGCAATTTTCTGAGGACTTATCTAGAGAAAGGGAAGCTGCAGATTGGTAACCGTGCCAACACTTCTCGTTCGTCCCGGTGATTTGCCATCGGTTTTGCACTTCGCGTCAAGTCAAGTCTTAGCACAGGTCGGCGGCCTTGATTGCGTTGTGAAATTTCAGAAGGCCTTCTTTCTGCCTCACTCCTCGCCTTCGACTTGCCAGCCGGCCACTCGTACACATGAGCACGCCGCTAGGCGCGGCGGCCACCGTACAACAATAAAGTCAACCGTTCGGCTCTCATTGTGCTTCTCAAGGCCTTCGACTCAAGATGCACGTATACCTAACCCCACTTGTTCCTCAATGAATCCGAAACCTGCGCAGCATCCGCGCCTCCGAAACGAGTTTAAAGCTCGCGTTCCCACTTCGCAGGAGGACCCCGGGGCTCAAACTATGGCCCAACTGCTGCGCGTCCCCCAGCTCCCCCAAACCCTTTCCGGTCTAGTTGTCAGGCACCTGCCCCTGGTCATCGTCGTGTTGGCGCTCGTTGGGTTGACAGCTGTCACCGTCGTGCGGTGGTGGAAGGCACGGGTCCGGTCGTTTGATGCGCGGGCGAGGCGCGCGTACCTGCCACTGTACAACGGGCTGAGCCGGCCAGGGGGCCAAGATGGGGGGAAACCAGGTGAGCAGGTAATGTAGGGCTGATTTCAGGGTTTCTTTGCGAGCATTTGTGCCGTGGAGTCTTTGGACCATGTTCTGGCCAAACTGGATTTCTGAACAAAGAGTGAGATTTACGCGCAAGGTGCCCTTACCTGTCGCTCGACGTGGGAAGCGGCTGGTTGGACAAAGAACGAGGGCTCAACTGAGCATTACGTCTTGAAGTTGGAAAGCAGAAATTAGTTCTGTCTAGAGCTCCAGAAACTCTTCGTATGAAAAGTTGGTCTAGCAACGGTTTGAAAGCGCGTCTGGATGGGATGTGAATGCGCGCCCATGTGACAAAGGTGACTTGGAGGGTCCAGTATTGGCGAGAATTAGGCAAGCTTGGCCGCTTCGTACACAAGAGCTTCTCCGAGGTGGAGAAGGGACCATTTTGACTTCCGGAGACAATGGGCTCGAGGGCCGCTTCGCTTTTTGACCTTGTTAGTACTCAATAAGTTGGCTGTATCCATAGGCAAGTTCGTTTTGTGCGTAGAGTTCAGTGCAACGGGTGCTATTGGGTTTCAAGTATCGGGGATTTAGCATTTCGAGCCCAGAACTCATGCGTGTCCGCCCGCAAGAGCCACTCTTTTGACAGAATCTATAAGACATTGACCCCACATCAGCGATCAGTGCCTTCATTCAAGCCCTTTCGTTTACCAAGCCGCTGCTTTACTTTACACTGGATCGCTTTGCAGGGCATGCGTTCTCTCGGCGGCTGATCGAGCGGCAGCGTGCCGCTCTGTTGGATCCCATCCCTGCCTCTCCGCCTTCTGTGCCGGTGAAGGCGCCTGCTCAGACGGGTCTCGCTACGAGGAGAACAACCTCCACCGATGCGGGACTGGAGTTGCAGCGCAGCCTTGGAAGCGAGCTCGACCGAGATGGTGAAGAGTATTCGCCTTAGGCGTGTGTCGAGTTTGCGACTAGAAGAGTACTGGCGAGCTCGCGGCTTCCGATAACGGCTAACATCTGCTGCCTAACTATGCCTCTAAGTCCTGGTGTCACATCGTAATCCATTTTTGGACCATGCCTGAACGACAACGGACCTCTTGAAAGAGTCCAGTGACCCCTTTCGATAATATCATCGATCTCTTTGTCAATTTACCGTGTCGGCCGCCTCTGCCTTTCAGCTCTGAATAGATGGACCTAATAACCAGGTGGGACGTATGCACTGACTGACCTCATATTTCCATGAGTCATTGATGCAATATTTTTGAGTTATTGATGCAATCATATATAGACCTGACGCCATGGCATCCGATCAGTGCATGCCCATTAATCGGGACAGAGTAATGCGAAGTCACCGACTCGTGCATCGTCACGTTGAGTGCGACGGACGTCGGCCGGCAAGGGCGGGTGTCCGTGCTCGATCATTCTGACCGCGCGTGTTGCACAATCCATTTCCGCCGATCTTGATTATAAAGGCTCACTGAGTGGTTTTCTACTTGTCCACTGAGCTTCATGGTGGCGCCCAATCATTGAAGCGTAGCATATGCCTCAGAAAGCAGGCACAGTAGTCACAAATACCGGTTTGAAAAAACGCCAACTGTTCATTCTGATTCAACATTTCCAAGGCTCACGGCCCTTCTTCCGACTGTGATAAAGAGGAGTCAAGTGAGGGTACGTCGTGCGATATAACGTCGGCGTTCGATTGACGTCGGTTACATGAAGTGACGCGAGACATGTGGATCGGCTAAGCGTTAAAAAGTACATGATACGAGCAATTGGCGGTATATGCTGAGTAAATAAGGCGGCATGTATGGAATCGATCATAGTCATTCATTATCGGGGTCGGGCCCCTTTCCTTGGTTAAGGATTGATTGAAAGGACACGATGGTTTCTTGCGGCTGGCGCTCAGAAAAGTATGGCACGTTATGAACATGCAAGCTGCATTGGAGGTGGCTTGTGCTAACATTCAAGGTAATCCCCACAGCATCCACATTGTCCGTCCGAGAGGTTTGCTATCCAGGGTGGCGGTGGCTCGCATTCAGGATTCTGGATCTCCAAAGGGACTCAAGCATGAACACAAGACAAGTACAAGCGGTTGACACTTACTGATTGGATGATGGTGTCGCCGGAGGCATGGGACATGGTGATGTGAAGCAAGAAGGTAACGCTGAAGGCTATAGGGCCGATTAAGTTACTGTCGTGTTTGGTACTGCTACGGTTGTTGTTGTTCTCCTACTCCGGTGGTGTTGTTGTCGCTGGTACGTTGGTGTTGTCTCCTCTGTCGCCGGTACTGCTGGCGCTGGTTGTTGAGTACTCGAGGTACTCGGGTGCTGGGTTGAACGCTCAAGGCGCTCGGATGCTGGGTGGACATGGGTGTCCGGTGGCGATGGATAGTTAACTTGAATGAAAGTCAAGTTGGAAATGTCTGAGCCATTGGCTTAAGTACCCGTGGATTCGCATAATGAGTTTGGACATCCACTTGCATGCTGCAGCTGGCTGCGCCACATGCTATAGGGTACGCGACGGCCGGTATCATAACCTGGTGACTCATGGTGACATAACCGGTTAGTGGCTGGTTACGTCCCCAGGGAACGTTCGAAAACGTACCCGGATTCAATCGCAGAACCTTGGTTGCAATAATTGGATTGTGGATAACGGGTTGCACCAATGGATGTCCAGTAATGATGTGACTGTTCCATGGCCAATCCGTGACGAGCCTGCGAGGTTATGGTTAGATGCGCTAACTGCGGTCGGTTTAAGCTAACTAACTTGTCTAAGTACGTTACGACATGCCACGTGTCTCATGCTGGTTTGCTAAGCGACGCATTATGGCAGCGACGCGTTGTGGCATGACATGAGTCACTGTTGAAATTGGTGCGTTGTAGAGGAGGAACCGCTTTTGCTTATATTGAAAATGAGAGGTAGGAAAACATGACCGTTATAGCTTGTATCTTCTGCTCTTTTAAACCACCTTTGGCAAAGAGAGGCTCCAAAATTGACCTGGAACCAGCGTCAGGCTGATTGGACAGCTATCATGAACTGGACGCATTGACTTTTTGAAAGGTGGCACCCCCTTGCACCAACCTCATGCCATTTATACCCTGGCCCGGATCCTGCCAAACCTTTTCGTCAACTAACCCAAAAGCACCGCTTTTTGCGGTACTTTCTAAAGGCTTCTGCAAGACCCCATTCTTTACGATCCACCACCTGCTCCGGATAGAGCTGACCCAAGACTATCCAGACAAGGCCTTGCATGCGTCCAATAGTGCAGAAAGGAGGAGGAGATAGCAGTCCGCCATTGTCGCAACCAAGCGGCAGCCATGACTTTAACCCAAAAAGCGCACACAAAATCTTCGATCGAACCGTCCGATGAAATTTCAACGGGGCTTCTGCGCCGTCCGATAAAAAAGTTCTGGCAAAAATGCGACCAGGATATAAACTGCATGAGAACCTTGGAAGTTTAACAGGCCCTGCCTTGGAGTGATGTGCACAGAAGCACCAGTAAAAGATTGCTGCCTTAGTCAAGGGAGGGAAGCATCAAACCATTGATAACTGATCCCCCATGTGAGTAGCCTGGAGCAGAGCAAACCTACCGCATCAACTTTTGAATTCCTTGATGCGCCAATCTAGGGCCGCAAAATCACTGGACACGTGTAACAGGTATCGCAATATACACTCTGACCTTAAGTGCTTGCTTATCTCAGATCGCTTGGCAATTCCGAGAGGAGCAATGTCAACATGGACAACAACAATCCGTCGGCGTGCACACTGTGGAGACTGTCAGATATGGCGGATCCTGTTTTGGACAGCAGACAAACGGCAGTAGCCTCGGCGAGGTCGGAGAGTCAGAGAGTGTCTTCACGTGCCGGTCAAGCAGCAGGTCAGCGAGAATGAGTCATTGTCTAGCCCCATTTCGACCTGGCGATTGCCACCTGTTGACTTTCAGAAGGGACACAAGCTCTGACTGCTTTTGAACCAAGCAGTCAGAACCACTCCTTTGGACCCGTGAAAGGCGTCTTTCATCTTCACTTGTGGGTCTCACTGTTGTGTTCGCGCACAGAAACGGGGTAATTGACACTGTTCTAACTCAAAACCTTGTGTTGCAGCGCATGCTACGTTTCTTGATCTTTCTTGATTTTGGAAAGATCCTGAGGCCTTCCTCAAGAACGTTCTGCCTCTGCTTTCATTCGTCAGTGAGGCTCGGTTGCTTAGTCTGCAGATCTTCACGTTTTGCATGCTTTCTTCATCCACAAATGCATTCGCTGACCTCTGAGGTTTATAGAAGTCAGCCCTTGTATCTGACCCAACAGCTCATAGCATGCAAAGTCGTAGTTGTACATGATCAGGTTCCTTCATCTCGTCGGCCATACTCGTTTCATGCTGTGAAAGCGCCAAATTTGTTACTAAGAAGAAGTCAAACTGCCTGCCCATGCCCAGAAAGCCAATGATTCGTCCTTGCTTTTCAAACTTAAGCTTGAACTCGACCGACACCTGTAGCTCGTTTCAACAGCCAAGAAGTTGACACGGACCTGGACCCGCAGTTGGGCATGCCAGCTGGCCCCTCACTCCCGGCCGACGCCTTCGCCGCCGGCCCCCGATAGATCCTTGGAGAGCTCCCCATGAACTCCCTCGCCTCCCTACCCCAAAAAGCACTGCGATGCAACGAGCAGGCCCCACCGCTCAAGCCCACGCTCAGCAAACCGATTGAGACGACCTGGCCGGGTGATGATAAGCTGAACGAAGGAGGGAGGCGGTCGGGTTGGGCGTCAAGGCACGGGGGAAGGGAGTACACCGGTCTTGGACGTGATTCTGGGGAGCAGAGTGAACGGAAGAGGAAAGAGCCGGGTGCTCTCCACGGGGCGGGGAGTGCGAAGCACACACGGGGCGTCCCTGGACCCGCACATGGGAGAATTGGGGCCGCTCTCGAATTGACGGAGTGAGTGCAACAGAGTACTACGGCTCCTGGCAGGCATCACGCGCTACCCCGAGGCAGCGGGTAACGTCACCCAACGACTGCATAGCGTTCTAGAAGTAGCGCGCGACCATGCCCCTAACTCGGAGGCCGTAGAAGCCACCACTGCAGATTTCAAATTGGATTGCCGCGCAGGATAAGGTAGTTTTAGCCGTCAAAAGCTTCATCGACGGTGCAAATGTGCCTTACCAGAACAGCAGGCAGAAAGTAGTGTCAATTGCGGGGCAAAAAACTCTGCGCACGTGCACAGTGTGGCTGCGCGTGCACAGTGTGCACCCGATCGTACGGCCACACGAGCATAATATTATTTTATGCCACACGGCGCGCGCAGAGCCCGCCAACTATGCTTCACGGTCTAACGTGTCAGACCGAACAGCGGTACCGTACGGTCGCGGGGTTCAGCCTCTGCGGTATGTGTAAACTTAATATGACGTTGGCACGCAATTCGTACATCAAAGCGCGATAACTCGTAGAGGCCGGTGTCGATTCAATTTGTTGCCAGTGATTTGAGCTAGGCCGGTCGCGAATCGCACGGTGAAATGTCTACCGACGGTAGGCTCCGGGTCTAACAGCTATATACACTGCTGGTCGGTACAGTAGTCGGGTGCATGTTTTGGTTTCCAATGCTTAGGTTCGGAGCTCGGCCGCCCCTAACACTTCCTCCGAACCTTATCCTGCAAACGAATCTCATCCAAATGCGACCACTTCTCCATCAAGCAACCGGGCTGAGTTAGGGGCATGTTCCCAAGCTACTTCTAGAACGCTATGTGGCGGCCAAGGGAGAGGACCCCACACAGTCACAGCTGGCAGCCGGGAGGCTATCGGGCAGGTGCGGAGTTGCGCCCAGCCTTCGGCGCTGGGCGGGACTATGAGTCGAAGGGGCACTCAGCGTACGACATCTGGGATCGCCACGTGTCTCACGTCCCGAGCTACGACGTCGATCGGGCCGGGGACAGGTGACCGAGGGAGCGTGGGACATCGGCCAGGCCAAGAACAAGAGCCGAGGCTTGTAACGGAGGCGCGATGACGTGGCTTCCGACGTGGAACCGAGAGCGAAACGGGGAGGCGATGACTCGGTAAGAGCTCGGGTCATACTTCGTTTTTGGTGTACCTCATTTCGGTCAGACGTCTCTCGTGCGAGCGGTTGGGCACCCATTTTCTGGAGAAGAAGGAAAGACGACAATGCATACCGGTTATCATGCACCGCGTCCGCCCTGTGTCTGATTACAACTGAAGATCCCGGGAACGCCTTGGTTTGTCAAGAGCTCCGGCGATCGGGTCCGTGATATGTACATTGCTCATAGAATCCTTTCTGGATGAGGAGCGCTGTCCCTTCTTGCTTTCGCCAGGCATGACAACGCTTCTAATTTGCCATCCTGCACTGGGCCAGCGTTGCACTGACGTCCTTAGGTTTGGCTGCAGGGATTCAACAATTGGAGGATTCAATCACCGGGCCCCGTAAGTGTGCGCATTGAAAGAGGACAGGGAAACCAGCAAACAACAACTACTACATCAACTACTTCCATGGAGGCAGGACCAATATGCATCAGACGCATTGCTCGACGAGCACTCCGGAGAAGCAGCTCGTGGCGAGGGGTGAGGAGAGACGCCCGAAGGCGTATTATTTTCTTCGTCGTATCCCGTGTAAATTTCTCAAGCTTTCTTCTTCGCTCGATGAGAGTGATGTGAGCCTGGGATCTTCCGGCCTGCGAAGCTTAGGTGCCGGCCTGGGTCGAGCAGTAAGAGTCGGCTCATATACGAAGTGATTGTTAGGAGCTCAAAGCAGAAATCCAGCGGCGTTCCTACTGTACATTTCTACTGTAAGGTCAAAACGTGTCTGCAATGCTGACTCCGCCTCGTGACTAAAGGCTGAGGTGGCGAACGGATGTAGCTGTAGTGCAGGCCTCCAGAGCTTTGTGCTCTGATCGGGCCTTCTACCTATGCCAGCGTCGAACTAAGGTACTACTGTAATATCATGTGTATAAATCTATCTTATTGGTTTCTGAAAGCTTGATTTTTGCAGAGATTGAGGCCAAGAAAGTCAATCTCGGGGATGGGCGCTCTCAAGTAGGACGAGCTTGACATCGGCCCGGAAGAGCTTTTCAGGTCCCGATGGACGGTAGGAAGAACATTTCCCTTGCAACATATCAGAAGCTGGCTGCTTATTGCTTATCTCCCGCGGTCAGTAAGACGATAAAAATGTTAGTGCCTTTCGTCTGGTTGGATAATGTGCTTCCAACCGCTTAACTTCAGTACAATCTAGCTAGTACGACCACAGCAACCAATGCTGTGGAGGGTGAGTGACACTCTTGGTCCCTTACTAAATGAGGCCTACGGAAGATGTACAATACAACAAAAGCGCGCGCCTCGTCTTGATCATGTGAGAGCTTTGTGACTCTGCTGCATGCAATTCCTGTTGGGCTCCAATAAGGCGGGGTCTGAGCTAAGAAAGTTAACGGTCAGTATACATTTCAAGTGACACGTGACCAATGTGAATGAAGGATCGATTGTGTGATAAGTTCGTGCCATGAAATAATTGCCCTTGGCTTTTATGTCCTCTCGAAACATATGGTCTTCATGTTCTCGATTGCTGGATGCATGAAGTCAGATCCGCCTCGCTTAATTCGACTATGGCGCGGTTACAGAATTCATGAAACTGCTCTTGTCCAACTGTTAGTTGACCACGGACAGATCGAGTCGGCAAGCCGAGACGTAATATCATTGCTCAAGAGCCAAGACCTATCAATTCAACACCGTCGGCCCTAAGCGACTATGTAGACGAGCTTCCGAATACGATTGATCTTCACATGCACCGAGTAAATTAATAGCAGGAGTTTCAAGCCTCTTGTGTTCGCATGGATTGATCTTCGGAACTGTCTAGTGAAGTCCACCTGCTCTTGCCATGTCCACGTGGACTGCCGAGATACTATGATACCCTGCCGAGTTTAGCGTCATCATATGCATCATACCGGTATGCAGAAACTGAGCAGAAACTTAAGGCTGCCAAGAGATCCCTCGAGGATCCATCTCGACTCCTCCGGGAACTTAATATTGTTCATCGCGGACATTGGACTTCGGAGCGGAACCGGAACAGCCACATTTAACAGCATTCCAAGCAGAAAATTGAAACATTTATGATAATTAAATTGCAGTAGCATTCAATTTCCAAGTCTTTCAGGTGGTAAGACGGTATTCCACAGTGGGAGCATGTTCAAAACCCTAAAACTTGATGTAGAGTTCATGGATTTGCAATCCGTTTTTTCGAGGTGGTTGGGGGCGTTGAAAGGCATGTTTGGAGGCCCGTCAACCTATGACACAACATGCTAGAGCAAATCGAGGCATACGAGAAGTTGGCAAAACAAGCAGTTTTCGCTGCACGACCCACTCGGCAAAACGGCCTCATGGAAAAAAATCCGAAAGATAGAATCTGCTCGAAAGGCACGAAATCATCATGGGGGCACGCTGGGATATCAAAACATTTTTTTGTAGCCCAACTTTTTAGGTGGTGTACCAAATACCACCATGCTTTCCACAAAAGAACAGTTTTGCGCAGTTTTCTGGGATTTCCGGAAAAGCATGGTGGTATTTGGTACACCTCCTAAAAAGTTGGGCTACAAAAAAATGTTTTGATATCCCAGCGTGCCCCCAATGATGATTTCGTGCCTTTCGAGCGGATTCTATCTTTCGGATTTTTTTCTATGAGGCCGTTTTGCCGAGGGGGTCCTGCAGCGGATACAGCTTGTTTTGCCAACTTCTCGCGTGCCTCGATTTGCTCTAGCATGTTGTGTCATAGGTTGAGGGGCCTCCAAACGTGCCTTTCAACGCCCCCAACCACCTC
>DF237901.1:11110-23603 GCA_000708835.1 Klebsormidium nitens | reverse complement strand
TACTGCACTCGAATGGGCACCGGCACATGCAACAGAAACGATTGCTTGCAAGCACGAGCGAACATGTCCGCGCTCCGATGACGTCAGCGATGAGCGACCGCGGAAAGTTTGCGACGGAGCTTGGACACTTGGACACCTACTGCACTCGAATGGGCACCGGCACATGCAACAGAAACGATTGCTTGCAAGCACGCATTGATGCACGATGGATACACGGTCGATAACAATGCATGTAGCTACGATCACAAGGTTATGTTTGCAATGGCTCGAGCGTCTGCTAGTTTGTATCTTGCACTACGTTGCGCTTGTATGCCTTGGAGTCCTTAAACTTGCGCTCAAGATTCTCCTCAATCCATCTCCTCCGGGACTCTTCTAGCTCTCGATGCCCGCGCTCTAGGTCCTCAGTCATCATGGCGACCTTTTGCCCCTTGCTTGCCACGACAGCAGTACCGTCAAGCGGCTCCGTTATTCTGGAAGGGACATCGGCTGCTTCCTTTGTCTGGAGCGGCATGCTGATGCATCCGAGCCCTGCCGCAAGAGCTTCACGGCGAAGCAGGCATTGGAAGGCCACCGAGAGCGACCGGGTGCGCAGATACGCCCACTTTATTCGTATCATCTGCAAAGCAGCTACAAGCCTTCAAGCCTTCTTCCTCCCCCTCCGCTAATTGACGCTTAGGATGTTCCAAAAAGGTCAAGGCCGAGTCTCTGTAGCCGAATGTGCTCTGTTCTAGCCCCTCGGCGCTTTTTCGGAGTTCCACGGTGCCATACGAGCATCTCCTATCACGAGATGGAAATGTGCGCGAGCGACGCATGCAGATCGTCGACCGTCGGCTATCCTTCATCGGACTTTTGGACGGCCGAGATTGTATGTCACAATGCGGATACGACTTAGACCGCGCGTATGTCTATGTTGCCAACTTTTTGGGTATGGCCGCGCTTCTTCACTTTCTGTCCGACAACGTGAAACTTCAGACCCGTCTGGTGCGAGTCTATGCCGTCTTCGACCTAGTCCAAAAGGAAGTCTTACTTTTTGGCATGATGGCGTCTATTGGCACACTTGAACATCAAGAGGAGAAAGCATGGACTCAAAGGACAAGCTTCGTGAGTTTCTACAATGAAGTGAACAATTTCCCTCGAACATCTTCAAACTTTAACTTTCCATCCATCAACTGCACGTTATAAGCTTTAGAGCCTGCCACTGCATGTTGACACTTGGGATCTACCAAGCAGCAACCAAGCTAACAACACCAGTCCTTCTGCAAGAGTGACAATGAAAGGTCTCTGGTGCTTCTGTTGTCCAGGATCATCAAAGATTGGTAAGCGCTGAACGCCGCGTAACGAACGTCTTGATCTGCAATCGGTTCTCTTTCTTTGTGATGCTTGACGTCCGAAGTCTGGTTTGACCTTCTCGAAGGGAGAGCATGATGCTCGTCGTGAACTTTCCGCTTGAACTCTGCTCTTGTGGGAGAATGCTGGTGCGTTTCAACACTCATCTTTCGCCCTTGCAGGAGCGGAAGAGCAATTGGAGAATGTCAAAGTCGAACTCGAGAAGGAGAAGCATCAGCGCCAAGCAGAACGTGTACTCCTTCTTCAACAGTTGAAGAATGCCGATGAGGCGGCAGTAGTTCTTCGGCGTCAACTCGAGATGTATGTACGGCAAGTCCAGGCATTGGAGTGGCAGGTCGCAACGCTGCACAATCCCAACGTTCGCCCTAACCTTTGTTACATCACTAAGACGGGGGAATGCTACCACAGGAACCCAAATTGTGGGAAAACCAAAGAGGCCCAACAAGCTACAATAGAAGAGGCTAATAGGAGGAACTTAAGGCCTTGTAAGAACTGTGTGGAATAAGAAGGATAAGCTTCATGAAGACCTCATGTCAAGAAGCTAACCGATTTTTAAGCAACAACTCCAGACCTCTTATAGTGACAACAGCGGCAGCACCTGCTTGTAATTTTGTGCATGTCCAAGGCTTGCTGGTTACATCAGTCGAGCAAATGAGCTCACCGTGTTCGGTTGGTAGAATAGAAAGATGACACTTGATGCACAGTGATGACATATGTTGTTTGTCTAAGATGAGAAGCCTATCATTGAAAGGGTTCAGAACTCATAGCCGGCGTTTTATGGCTCATTCAAGCTGTGGGATAGATTATGCATATCTCAGCTGGCTAAGCTTTAGGCCGAAAAAGTCTGAGTTTCGCTTCAGGAGAGATTCGACATCAGCATGCGAGCATCTGCTTTTTTGGCCACCTCCCATGTATGCCAGCAGATCTATCTCTGTAATGAGAGCTTCTGGGTTGATACTGATTGCTTCAGCCCTCGGCGTGCTCTAGATATACTGGGCTTCATTCAATTGTTCTAGGGCATTCTTCTGCTCACGCAATCTGTCCTTGTAAACACGACTACAGCCGAAACAAAAGGATATAAGAGGGCAAAGAACAACGACTCGCCGCGGCAATTTTATTATCGAGGGATTGGGTGCTCTTACACTACTTGATACGGTCCGTTGCTTGCGCGGGTTAGGATACATGGTAATGACAAAGTGACTAGCAATGCAAGCCGGACGTTGGACGAGCTTCGTATGCTCTCGTTACATTGGGATCCCATTTGTACATACTCCGCAAACTTGTATTTGGTACTTGTTGAATTGATTGAATGTGTAATGACGATACTTAAACTTGTCAAGGCTCAACCATCATGATTCCATTCAACAATTGCCATAATGATCTTATCAACAAATGTGTCGAGTGTAGTTTTTTGCTTGGCTTGATGGATGACGTCTTGGACCCCGCGAAGCTGAGACATGTCCGCGCTCCGATGACGTCAGCGATGAGCGACCGCGGAACGCTTGCGCCAGAGCTTGGACACTTGGACAGCTTCAAGCGACACAGCCCCTGGCTCCGATGACGTCAGCGATGAGCGACCGCGGAAGGCTTGCGCCAGAGCTTGGACACTTGGACAGCTTCGAGCCGACACAGCCCCTGGCTCCGATGACGTCAGCGATGAGCGACCGCGGAAAGTTTGCGCCGGAGCTTGGACACTTGGACACCTACTGCACTCGAATGGGCACCGGCACATGCAACAGAAACGATTGCTTACAAGCACGCATTGATGCACGATCAATGAACGGTCGATATCGATGCATGTAGCCACGGTCACAAGATTATGTTCGCAGTGGCTCGAGCGTCTCTAGTTCGCATCTTGCGCTACGTATCGCTTGTACGCCTTGGAGTTCTTAAACCTCCGCTCAAGATTCTCCTCAATCCATCTCCTCCAGGACTCTTCTAGCTCTCGATGCGCGCGCTCTAGTTCCGTCTTATATCTTCCAAAGTCCAGAAGATATTTGCGGTACTCATTGATGAGTGCGCATTCTTCGTTCATCCACGCCCTCCACGGCATGCCGCCAGACTTTTGGGCGATGGAGCCCGGTTTAAATCGCCTGTCGTACAAAGGGCCAAAGAGCTCCGTAGCGTAGCGAGCCATCGTCTCGTCTCGGTTCAAGCCGCCAACCGTGGAGCACGCAAAATGCTCAACGAATGTTTGCAGGGTCTTTGCTCTCGCCTCCTGGTGCAAAAAGAAGAATGTTGATGTGCTGTGGCCGGAATGCGAGATAGTGTGCACGCCGTTGGTGAATGGAACATTGCTGGTTTATTCTTGCCCCCTGCTGTGCACAGTCGCTGCTCCATTTATTGAAAACGGATGTACATATATCCTTTTCCAGTTGTTTTGAATTTTGAGCAATGTACATCGATTACTAGAAATGTACACAAAATTCTGTCTAGAATATTGAGTGATGTACATCAATTACTAAAAATGTACACGAATCCCTGTCCAATCCGTCCAAAATATCGAGTGATGTACATCAATTACTAAAAATGTACACGAATCTCTGTCCAAAGAGGAACATTGTTGATGCCTAGCACACGAAGATTGGCTGAGTCGATGCTAGTGTCGCTCTCCGTTGCTAGGTATGACTTGCGCGTACCTCGACCTTGTCAGGGTGGAAGTGCAGCGACCAAGTCTTATGGTGTAATACGACCTCGCCGCGATCGAACATCTCCCACGCTTTGCTAGGAAGAAGCTCGGCATCCGCGATGAGCCACGACAGGGGCGGTCGCACATACGCCGGTGCCTTCGGCATGGGTGGAGCAGGGATCGCGTTGCGAGCCATGATGCGGTACCTCGCCATATGCCGTGTTCTAAAGACAGCGCGTTCTCCATCAAGAGTGCTTCGATACTTCGAAACCGCAGCGGTGTTGCTCTGACGCTTCAACTGAAGAAAAGCTTTGGAATCCAAGCCGCAATATTTCGAGGGCGCACGATCGCTCGGAAGCTTGTAAGGCTCGCATCCCATCCTCTCTCGGTGACCTTCCAAAGCTTGCTTCGACATGAAGCTCTTGCTGCAAATTTCGGATTCGTTACAGTGCCGTTCGAGGCAAATAAAGCGTCCTCCGTCCCGCTTCCAGAGCAGTGACGAAGCCGTGGTCGTTGATGCTGCGGCAACATCTGGTGGACTAACGGCAGACATAATAGACTTTCAGACCGAGGATATTTGTAGAGAGGGCGCTCGACGAGCCCTAAACCGACTCAGCAGCAGTGACGTTCTTAAATCAGACAAAGAGGGCGCCTTCAAATAGATGAATGCCGTTGTAAATCTAGATCAAGGTGGATCTGTCTTTCGATTTCTAAAGCCGTTGCGATCGACATCGTGTCCAAGTGTCCAAGGTCTGGCACAAACTTTTCGTGGTCGTCCTTCGCTGACGTCATCAGAGCTTGGGCCTGTCTCCGCTTCACGATGTCCGAAGTGTCCAAGGTCTGGCACAAACTCTTCATGGTCGTCCTTCGCTGACTTCATCAGAGCTTCGGCCTGTCTCGGCTTCACGGTGTCCAAAGTGTCCAAGGTCTGGCACAAACTGTACAGTGGGGAGGCGTTCCGAGCTTGGTTGAAAGAAGAAGACTTGACTAGCTCTTTGTCGGCAACGGCGCTGAAAAAGCGCATCTTGGAGTATGCTGAAGGACAGAATCGGGTGGTTGCAGACGGTCGGTTCACGGATAGCCGTGTACAACATCGAGGACAGTTCAAAGGCCTTTCGGGGATTCGACTAAAATCTGGCTATGAATCTCACGCGTTGGAGTAGATGACAAAAGTCGGGGCAAGCGCTTACATGCAGAATGAAGCTAGATTATTGCAAGCTGATTGCTGATCAGATATCTCTTTTGTCCGCAGAGAACCGAAGCTTAAAGCTGCTGCAAGACGAAGTCAAGGAGTAACTCGTTAGGACTCAAGCCTTTGCTGTTTGTCCAGGTGCATGCGTGTTGTGCTCGCAACTCGGCGGCCCGCTCATCCCCACGTCAGAAGGCACGTGGGCTCATCTGACCTGCGCAATCTGGCACCCCCAGACGTTTGTGGACGACGAGGGACGGGTTGTGGATATCGCAAAGATTCCCAAGGTACGCAAAGAGTCCAAAGAGGACTGCAATTGCGCATCAAACAGATCGAAGCAGGATCTGTAGTCCCTTGCTAGAGCCATGCGACTCGTAAGGCGAGACCAGTCAACCAGACTCTCCGGCGCACTACGCACTTGCTAGCTTGCGAGGGCTTGGATCGAGCCGTGCGAACGTGATGATCTAAGAGAGGGGGCTGGATACTCTGTACCAATGCTGCACTCTCCTCTTAGAGGAGGTGCCAAGCTCTAAGCTGCTCTGGCTTGTTTTGGATGGCCGCTTGTCCTCTGCTGCATCCTAGGTATGCATGAGATGCTGCTTGTGATTCAATGAGCACGTTGTTTTTGCAGGATCGATGGCGACTCACGTGCTCTCTCTGCCAAAGACGAGAGGGCGCTTGCATCCGTTGTAGTGCCCCTGGCTGCAATACGCCGTTGCATCCATACTGCTGCCGTGTAGAGCGCTTGCCCATCTTTATCATGGCGACACCTAAGGGCTCGAGCCGCTTAGCCTACTGCAGACAACACATAGACCAGGTTTGCTAGTTGGTGGTAGTGAGGAACGTACCATCATTGGTCCTGCCAACTGACGGGATCCTCATACTTGCCCTTTGGATGCCAAATCCAATTAGTTGCCACAAGCCTGCGGTTCATTGCAACACATTCGAGCTCAAATTAGTACGTGTACACCTGCGAGCCGCGCCTTCTTAGCAGTAGGGCCGTATGGCGTGAGGCCTTTAGAAGCCAGGTCAGTAAGTGCAAGTTTTGGAGAACGACTCAACAAAGTGTGCATGCCAAGTTATACGAGCGAGACTTAATTGGATTCGGAGATTTTGCTTACTTCATTTGCAGTCAACGCTTCCAAAATCCATTTGATCGCACTTATATGATAAGTGCAAGACTTCAGTGCTGAGTCAGATTCAGATCGGCGACTTGCTCGTATAGTAGTGATTGTATGTGACCGTACACAGAGTTTTGCTCAGCTTATACCGTTCATTCGAGTTATCATGTCATATAGCTTTTTGATCGTTGCAATTATGCATGCTCAGGATGGTACATAGATGAAGTCGTGGCACTTGCTGCTTATAAACCAGTATGTCTATCAAACCCCTTTGGCGGCCAGTCGAGAAAGGCATGTTGTAATAATATCCATCTGAACCAACGTCTAATGGCGCACGCGGCTGCTCGGCCTTTAGCATCTTTCTCGAAGTATTACACGGTGGTCGCTAAAGGCTGATCGGAAAGTGGCTCCCTAGTTGCTGCTAATCATTGGTCCTATGTCTGGCCTAGCAAATGCAGAATCGGTCGTTCAAGCCCCGTTCAAGTTGTCTTCGTGTGCACCGGTGAACAATCAAAGCCTTGCTTACCGAGTTTGAATTTCAAAAGGATGTTAAGCCAAGATCGCCAGAAGCACCTGTGCTGCCGCGAAAACAGCCAAGATTTGATGTAGGCTTGGCTGAGCAAACTCCCCAGCTCCTGCAGATTAGGCGGAAAAAGCAATTTATTACCGGACCTTAGTGTTCTCTCGACCTCTGTGACCTCCCGAACCAAACTTCAGAGAGGCACTCCACAGTCAGCTGCCCAGCCGTTTGAATTTTGGACTACTGCACAATCATCAGCGTTGAATTCACGATATCAATCTAATCAGATCTGATTGGCCGATTGCATGGAGGAGGAGGTTGCTGCGGTTCTCACCGGAGCTGCCGATGATTCCCGCTCCAGTAACACTGCTGCCTTGATATTGTTGCTGCTGGTTGGTGGGAGGCGGACTTGGATTGCTCGACCAATAGGGCGCCGGCGTGTTGACAGCTGGCTGCTGCTGATTATATGTGGGCGGGGGCACATAAACCGGGGCGTTTGTGGGTGGTGGCACATAAACCGGGGCGTTTGTGGGTGGTGGCACATAAACCGGGGCGTTTGTCGGCGGTGGAACGTAGACCGGGGGGCTGTTGAGACACGAGACCGGGACAAGACTGCACTCGTCGTTAGAGCTGCTAGTGCAGGAAACGCCAATGTACATCCACACTTGGCCGTCCGAGCTCCCGTAGCCCGTGAACAGATTGTAATACATATTGTTCAGCACAACCGTGTTAAAGTCAACGGCGCCTCCAGGGACAACGACTGACCCGCCAGAGTTCAAAGAGACGGAAACCCGGTCGGAGGCAGTGAAGGGCGCCCTAAGGCTGCAGGAGGTTGCTCCCATGTTGCCTGAACCGCACCAGTAGGTCCCCGGGGCACCTACTTTAGGGAGGTAGACGCCATGCGCATTTTGACTATACCCGTAGTCGGATACGGTGATTTGTGCAGCAACCGTTGACAGGCTTTTGCCTGTCCATATTTTCCCAAGGTCGAGGCTCAGACCCTGCGCCGCCCGGCGAGACAGATAGTAGTCGGCCGAGTTGATGGTGACCTTCTGGCCGCCATCGCCCATGTAGGAACTGCAAGGCAAGGTCGTGGAATTCTGTTTGAAACGGAGCCGGTGTGCTGTCTTACAGGAAGTTGGGCTGTCTCGCGCGCAGGAAGTAAAGTACCCAATGGATCGGGCGCTCCCTGTCAAGAGAAAACGCAACTCTGACGTCAAGAAACCAAAACGTCGTTGGTCGGTGGAAACATCATGACCTGCAAGCTGGCTTGGTGTTTGACAGGTAATTGCTTCGAATCATCCAATTAGGGTCCAGAGAGAGGCCCCCTGATCTTGGCTTGGAGTCGAGAAAATGACCTTTCCAGTACTGCCGCATGCACGCCAATAGCCTAACCGGAGCTGAACTAGCAAAGCCGCAACAAACTCAAACACGGCCAACATACGCCATTGCTCCCAGCCAATCATGTTTTAGACGGTAAGAAAGAGTCAAGACGTCCTAAGAAAGCAACGTCTTTTGACAGCCCGAGGGGATTCCAGTAAGTCTTAGGAATCCGAACAAGGTCAAGCCGGACAAGGATTCTTCTAGTGTATCGACTGAAAAAGCCAAAGAACCACAACCGTTGGAAGACTCCACAAAGACGTGGCTGCGGTCAGAATGAAACAGCGGTGACAGAATCAATCTCAATAGCGAACTTCGACATGCAATCTTCATCCTCTTCGAGTTAGGAAGGTTAAACGTCAGCTGAATCTTGCACCGAGCTGAAGGATACTTCTCTTGTCGAAAGTACTGGGGTGTCAAGATCTCACTTTCTCACAGTCTTGTCGACAATTGAAAACCAGATAAATAAGTTCTTCTTGCAGGTCTGACCATTCCGATCTGGCATATGAGAGTTTTGTCAAGGTCGAGGACGAAATTAGTTAGTCTAGCACCAAGCCCGCTCTACTTCACTCACACGCATTCTTTTCTGGGCTCCACATTGAACGTGGATAACTGCCAGTGCAACCCCGGGGTCTTTCGTTGGACGGTAGGTTGGGCAATTGAAGACGAGAGCAAGGGATACGAACTAGTCACACGAATCCAAACACGTAAGGTTCGGCCTCACTTACCTGGTGCTTTGAGGGCAGGAAGAATCGCATTTGGTCTCCGAGGACATGTCGTAGGTGTTCAGTTGGCAGTACTGGTTATACCAATAATTGTTGTTGCATTTGAAGATGATACAAGCACCATCTCTACCATTGAATATAGTGTCCGACTTCAAGAGTAGGCCATCGTTTGAAGTAAAGGTTGCGTGGCTATCGTAGGTGGTAGGAGGGTTTGCGTTGCACAATGACCCAGATGTGATCCAGTACTCGAGGTTGGAGTCATCTGCCACCTGTAGTAAAGACCGGAGCATTTTACAGTCGACTTTAGTGCATCCTTTGAAAGTTCAAAACAATGTATATCAGCGACATGAGTCAAGTGCTGTCTTCCCAAATCAGGTCTCTTTGACACGGGTGCAGGCTTGAGGGGTAAGCCTACTAGCTTGGGGTTATAAGAAGACCTAAAGGCCGAGCTTCCAGTGTAGAGACTTCCTGAAAGCATGATGCCATTATTTCACTTCTAGGGATGACATGATCAGACTATCGAAGCAGCGTTCTGGAGCAGATAATTGCGAGTACATTCAAACTGATCAACATTTGAATGTGTGGTGATTCTGCTCCCACTGCATTCCTGCGCAATCTTCAGAGACGTGAAGTCCATATTGGGTGCTTTGATCTTGCACTTCATTTGGCCGAACTGACGAAAACTGCTAAGGCATTGCATACTCCTCGACGACCCCATCAAACAATAATTAAAAGCAAGCCCAACTGGCACTGGAGTGTTCGGAGAGAGGGACAGAAGCCCACTGATGATTCTTGTCAATCAGAAAATAATCTGCAATGTCCTAGCTCGTCTTAGAGATCAGCTTTCTTGGGTATACCCTGGACTGAGGGCTTGCCAATGCAGATACAGTACGTACTAAATCGGGACACAACGATCAGCTCAATCATCCGCTTAGTATGCAACGGGGTAAAGAGGCCAACCTGGAACTGGAACTTGTACGTGCACGCCTTGTTGCTGCCCTGTAGAGGCTGCATCGAGATCTTGGTGAAAGTCGAGGGAGCAAATGACTTCGTCGTCATTGAGCCGACCGACTGCAGGGTCGCACCAGCCGTGGCGGTAGGCGTAGATGGGCTGAAGTTGCCAGAGGCATTGTTTCCCACCGGAGGCCAGAAGGGTGCCGCCTCCGGCGCTGTTGGAAATATGCTCTCATTCACGGAGACGTTGGCAGTACTAGGGGAAATGACTGGTGCTGGCGCACT
The DNA here is from genome assembly GCA_000708835.1 of Klebsormidium nitens. Lineage (NCBI taxonomy): Eukaryota > Viridiplantae > Streptophyta > Klebsormidiophyceae > Klebsormidiales > Klebsormidiaceae > Klebsormidium > Klebsormidium nitens. The sequence goes on along the minus strand of DF237901.1, from coordinate 13,453 downwards.
AGTTGAGTTGTTGGGGTCCGATTGCCCCAAGCAAAAGCGGCCAGGATGAACCACCAGAGTCAGAACGAGAAGCATGAGAGGTGCAAGCCGTCGCTCGCTCAGTGTTGAAGCCATTGGGAGAGCGTCGATTGAGTGAAGGTATTGCGAGGCAGAGGAAAAGTAAGCTGCTGCTGAGCCGGCTGGTTGAACGTAAACAAGTCTCTGATGAAGAACGGAAGACAACCTTTGGTTGGAAGATCACGGGCTCATGAGGGATCTGAGTCACTCATGTGGGTGGTCTTGGAACTCGTAGAAGAAGTCTCTGTTTGGAATGCAAGCACGAGTACGTCTGTCGCCCCTTGAAGGAAGTTGAAGCATCACATGATGACTGTAAGGTAAGTACATGAGCAGTGCAACGTCTCCTCAAACATACATACATGCTGACTGCTGAAAGTCAAGCCTTTTGTACACTTTAACCGTCAAAGTCTGACACAGAGGGTACGGCATATTCTACTTCTATGTTCCCCGCAGCCGCCGACGCCTGCTCAAAACATCAAGGTCAGCTGAGCTTGAAGTACGTCGCAAGTACAGAAAAGAAATATCAACTGTCAAACCGTACTCACGTAAATGCACGCCGGCGCACCACCGCGCCTGCCCAACCTCGATCAGCTGCATCCAACGGTCGACGTCGCGTTGGATGGCGCTGTCACGGTGACCATCATGAGTCTGCCCTGCTGACTAAAGAACGGTTATGCAAAAGCACGCCGGCCCGTGGACGAAAGTGATCAGAGGTGTTTGACGTACTTCACGTGAAAGTCAGCCCACGTCATCTTCAAAAGCACGAAGATATGGGGAACCGCCTTAGTACCCGGGCAAGACTCGGCACGCAGGCAGCTGGTTTATATGTTCGAGGTCCAGTCAATCCTGACTGGTGACAAGTCTGCATCATGACACTTTCAGGCTGAACGTCGGTTACTCGGACCCCTGTGGATTGCGCATTCAGTGCGCACTGCCCGTCTGGAAGCGTGAAAGGTGGCGTACAGAGGGAACGTGGAAGCGGGAGCGCAGAAGAAAATGTTCAGACTACCACTGCATGCTTCAAGTGACAGTCGGTCCACGTGATCTTCACTGGAGCACGAGGAATCGAGGATGGTGCTAACCGCTTCAAAACGGTGTGATCGCGTTAGAATAAGCGGGCAGAAAAAGCCGTTCTCAAAACTTTCAAAACGGCCCGGGCGGCATGCAGACCATTTTAGAAGGAGGTAATGATTATTGCCCGATTGGAAAAGCAAGCTAGCTTATGCCTAGCCTCATTAGCCGCCAGATAGGAACAAGCCTTGCCAGTGAAGGCAGGTAGATCCCAGGTAGATTGATAGTCAACAAACCTATAACAAAAACACAAGGCCAACAGAAACACATGGTTTGCTCGTTGCCAGGCTACGCAGTACAACGTTTTAAACCACAACGTTCAAAAGGGCGCCCAGTGCCATGACTTGATTTTGGACGAAAGCTTCGATCCTTCTACTTGAGATCTTGGACAGGCAAAGCGCTGAAGGCTCTACAGCTTCTCGTGCTCTTATTTTCCAACAGTTAGCATTCTTTGTGTTCATGAGCATGCGTATGGCATGGAGTTCGTTCATGTGCCCTCATATAGTATGAGTCACATTTTGTCGACGTGGTGCATCTGCGCGGCTAGTTGTGGCTTGTCCGCCCATACTATAGCTTCTCTTCGCGCGCCATGTACTATATGTTGTATCTAGTTTTTGTCTGGCTACCAGGGTATTTGCTCTAATCTAAAAAACACCTTAGAAAACAACTCCGATTCGTGGGCGTAATCAAGCTACATACAGTACAGCGTTGTCACCGTACGTTGTTTAATCTGTGCTCACTTAACCTGTATTGGTAGAAATAATGATTGATCTCGGGACTATCTGCCGAATGTCTCGAACTATAGCTAGTATCCTTGCAAAATGGAAGGCAAATAACATCAACCACCGTACTACGTCAGCTTCAAGGCCTAACCTAAATTAAGATAGTCCTTGCTGGCGTTTCCCCATCCTCTGGTACTCCTTGCCGGTTCCTTTTGCGCCAAACAGTAACCGCCAACGCGCTAGCTCCAACCATGGCCGCTACTGCACACCCCGCAATGATGCCCGCTGCAAATGGTGGTATAGTTTTAATGCAAACGCTTCACACCCCCTTTTATAACCAACAATGATATGTTGGAGGTTTATTGGGCTTTTGATTTTCTTCTCCTAGCGGCGTCCACTCTTCTGGTAAAGGGCCGGCCCGTACGGTTGTTTAAAATCATTTTCTGAGCCTCTGATTGGCGGCCTCGACTCCATTCTCCCCTCTAGGTCTACA
>DF237902.1:0-12598 GCA_000708835.1 Klebsormidium nitens | reverse complement strand
TTCGTGTTCGACTGGGTGACTTTACGGCTCTCCCGACTGCTTTCCGGAGGCGTGCCCGGCCCGCGTGTTTCCTCGTGCTGATGTGTGCAGCCATGTGCAGCGTGTTCCCTGCTTGCTCGGATTGCGAGGCGCTTGCATGAGCCTTGCGCGCCTGCATGAGGTGTCTGATTGTTTCAGCACCGCCATGAAGAAAGACATGTGAGAGGCGCATCTTCTCTTATACCTGCGGCAGGTGCATGACTCCATGATGATGCTGCAATTGAAGGACGGATTGTGAAGGAGGAGGTTGTTGCAGTCCTCCACCAAATGAACAAGAATTCTGCTTCCTGCTATGTATCTCCTGCTACTCCCTTTGTACAAAATTCAGGAATACAAGACAGTGGCTGATTGCCCTCAGCTGACAAAACTCACAATCATCGAGACCCCTTCTTTCCAAGCGTCACGCTGTCAGCCATTCCACAAGGCCCGAGTCCACAATTCAAGAGCACTGAGGGATCTGTGAGCTTGCAGCTCAGGTTGGGCGGAGGCAGGGAAGGTTTTTCTGCATGGACCTGCAGACCATGGCAGCTGCAGCATGGCCAGCCCAGGCTGCGCCTTCTCTAGTTCCTTCAGCCAGGGAGAGCTTCTGCAGCAAAAGGAGAGCGTTCTTGTCAAACGGCCACTCTCTTCTTCTTACTCCCCAGCTCCCAGTGAAATTCAAAAAAGTGCAAACACACAGCCTGGCTATACGAGCCCTTCAAAGAGACCCGCGGACTGGCAGCTCAGGTCCTAGTCCCCTGATCTGGCCGGAAACCTCAATTGAAGACAGCTATCTCAGACGGCTTCACAGGCGCACAGGAAAGGTGCGCACTGTTCCTGCTGCTGCGCAGTTGAGTGCTCCCCTAGACCCTGCAGCAGAAACGGGGGTTGAACTAGACAAGGAGGGGTTCTCGTGCGAGCAGTTCTGTGAGGATGACTTTGACATCCACCCGAGCGTCAGCATCGGTCTGGGGGGGCGCAGCGATGAGGCGCTGTTTGAGGCGACCGTACAGAAGGAGGGAAGCAGCTTGCGGGGACGGAGGGTGGTGTTGCGCCAATTGATAGGTAAGTCTGTACACTCTGAGGTTTCAGAGAGCACAGCACTGTTATTTGTTTGTGGGGAAACCTGGACTTGTGGATAGCTGCAGGCTTTCCAGCGCCATTTTAAGTGTTGAGAATCATCAATGTCTTTGGCATCACGCCGACTCCTGCACTTTTCCTTCGTTCTTGCTAGCAACTTACGTGTTCTGAACCGTTTGGAGTATCACCAATCAAGAAAGGGGCATTCACTTGTTGCATATCTACCTGCAGGTAAGCGAGCAGAGCGGTGGGGTCGCAGAGCGCTGGAGGTCTGGCAGAGGGTGCGGGCGGGGCGGCAGCATGGGCTGCATCCCTACATGGCTGCGGTGCACGGGTTCATTCCAGCGGGGGGGAAAGAGAGGCCCCTAGTGTTGGTCCATGCGGTGAGCCCCCCTTGGAGCCCCCCTTTCTGTTGGAAGTCGACATGACGGTCAATATGGTTTATCTCAGAAGTCAAAATATCTGTGCGTTCGCAGGTGTTGAGTGGGGACGTTGAACAACGTTGAAGAAGTTGCAAATGCAGCTCAGTAAAAGGAACATGTTGCATACTCATCTCAATGCATAGAGGAGTAGGTCACGGCGCCCTTTCAAAAGTAAAGTGTATAGTCTCTACTGAAGACTTCTGACTTTCGGAGTCAGGCCATGATCCTTTGTGAAAATAAAGCTTGCAAATAAGAAATTCACACCGCTGAGCTCAGATCTCAAACTGTGGTTTCCCTTCCCTTTCACAGTTCTACGGCAGCTACAGCCTACACCAGTGGCTGTTGTGCCCTGATTGGCTGCAGCGCCTGGAGGCGCGTCTCAGTCTAGATCCGGAGGAGGCCCGCCGGCGTCTGGGGGACGCTACCACTGGGGGGGCGCAGGTTTCGCGCCAACAGCGCGTGATCAAAATGTTGCTGAGGGATGCGCTGATTGGGGTGAGCATAGAAGTCTGGAAGGAAGCCATGCGAATTACTTGTGTCTGGTATACAAGGTCCTGATAAGGTTTCGAAATCTTGCATCAATGCAAGCTCTTGCCAAACTTCCGATGGATAGAACTGGGACACAAAGGTGAAGGGCTGGGATAGTTTTGCCTAACAATGTTTGGAAGCTCGTATGAGTCCTCTGTAGGAACTTCCAGGGAGTAAGGTCGCGCTGTCTTCTCTGCCCAGTTTGAAGTACAGTGCTTGCTGAAGGAATGATTCAGACAATTGGGCCGGCCAAAAGTTCGTTGGTCCCTTCCAGTTCTCGTTGCTTCCATATATGCGTCCAGAAACGTGTCCGCCTAATGTTGCTCGCTTGCTGTACTGTGACAGGTCAACTACCTGCACCAGCGAGGTCTCGCCCACACCACTGTCACTCTACGGACGGTGTTCCTTTCAGCTGCAGACAAGCGCCTGAAGGTACGATTCAAACCCTGACTTTTCAAGTCCCCAACTCTCAGGCATGGCTTATTTTGAGAGGGTACGGCTCTTGATGTTTGGACTTGTTGCGGTGTCTTGTCAGCGTTGTCAGATTTCAATCCTGTCAATCTCAGGTTCGCCAGCTCTTCTGCTGACTGTAGACGGCGGAATGGAGATCATAAGTCAAAGCAATTGGAGGAAGGAGATGTCGTCTATCTCATTCCTTGCACTTTGGCTTGCCAGCTGTGCGTCCCTGGCAACGCGGTGGACTTGCCCCCACTGGCGACCGGGCAGCGCAAGCGCGGCGCGCATCCTCGCACCAAGATGATGGCCTTTGACATCAGGTAGGAGAGTGTCTACTTGATCGAGGGCACACGAAAGTCTTGCAACTTAGGGGAGAATATCGTGATTGCTGCTAGCCACATGGGTATGACTCTTTTTTAGGGGGTGAATTAGATCCTATACAACCTCTTAGTTGCTTTGTTTCCTGCATATTCTTCCCATGTACAACAACGATTTTTGTGCTAGTCACTTGGACGCACTTCAAAAGAATCAGCACCCACTGCTTGAGTATGAGCCTTCAAAAGGTGGACCTTTTGTCTGGTCTGCCGCATCTTTATAAGAAGACTTATTGCTTTGCTCTTCTCACGCTTTCAAGTCGGAGAATTCAAACACAGCTTTCTTCAGATGGAGCAATGCGTCGATTTTTCATATCACCTCGTCAGTCACGAACTTCGCTGCAGCAAATTCTGACTCTCCACCGTTCGATCAACATTGTTCTGTCCAAGGACCTGACGGCTAAAGCCAAAGCGTTTTGTCGTCCAGGTGTATTGGCATTTTGATGGCGCGCCTCGTATTGCGTGAGCTCATGCGGCCCGAGGCGGACGCCCACTTCCGCGCCTTCCTCGTCAAGGTGCGCCCATCCTAGTTACTAACTAGGAGGCGAAACAGAGCGGGATATTTTCTCTGCAAAGCCGCTGGACTCGTACCCACTTGCCAGCTAACCGGTCTTACCAAATCAAATGCAGAAAATCGTGTCTAGAGTTCGGCCTTGAGATGGTATGAAATGAAAAACGCCTCTTCTCTAGTAACGAGTAGGCTTGCTTAGAGTCCATTTCCTGATTGTTGCGTCCGTACCCGAGTCACGTTCAGGGTATCTAGCTTTTTCGGAGCGAAACTTACTGCAACACCTCCAATTTTGAGTACTTTATGCGCCCAATATTTGGTGAGTTTTTGTAGAGCTCTTCAGACACAAGAAGTAGATGGGGTGGCTGCAATTCTCAGCAAGTACCAATCGTATTGTATCAAGGACCTTCGGGATGCTCTTTTGGCCCCTATGCTGACGCCCCCTATCACCTTTGTCCAGCTCATTAGGTATTCGTACACAGTGTTTTTGTGCCAACGAACTCCGATCGTGTCGGGTGGTTGGACTCTTCAATTTCAGAGATTGTCGCGCAAACACCCTCATAGGGCCACTACCCTTCTTGCAAAAGTTTTTCCTTGATGCTCTTGTGACTAGACTGTTACTAATTCGAACCTCCTCCCTAAAATAAACTTCAAAGGAAGGGCATACTCCCTTTCCTCGAATAGTCTACATACGGCCCCCCTCAAAAAATCTGAAGCCGGCTCTTTTTGCCCCCCATTTCAGGGCCACGACCCCGCCAGCCTTCGCGAGTCGCTCCTCCCTTTCCTCTCCACCCCGGACGGCCCCTACTCCAGCCCCGGCCTCCAGCTTCTCGACCGCGACGGGGGGGTCGGCTGGCACCTGCTCGCCCGCCTTTTGGCCCCCCCTGCCGCGGACCGAATCTCCGCCGCCGACGCCTTACGTCACCCGTTTCTGTGCGCGCGTCGGTGGCGGCCGGAAGCGAGCGTTGCGATGGCGGCCTGGATGCTGGGATCGACGGCCGTGAGGATCACGGAGGAGTACGTGTACAACGCGAGTCAGAGGAGCAAGATGGCGACGCTGATCGCGGCGCTGGAGCGCTTGCAGCAGCCCGATCGAGCTCAGGTGAGAACTGCCGTTGGAGACGACCCTTGTAAATCTATAGCGCTTTTCAGTGCCCTTACTGTACGCTTCATTCTGTACTTTTTCCAATAATTCCAGGCCCGCAGCCAAAGCACGATGGCCACGCTGATTGCGGCGCAGGAGCGGTTGCAGCAGCCCGACCAATCTCAGGTGAGGAGACGGTGTCTTAACGAGTTTTGCTTTTCTTTTGATAAAAGTTTGGGTTCGACTAGGACTGTTGATCAGGCCGCGCTGAGAGCTGGATGGCTCTACGAGCCGGGGCGGTTTATTGTGGCGCTGGAGCGGCTGTAGCAGTTCGACAGAGCTCAGGTAAGCGATAGATCGTTAAGAATGTCTGTTTGTATCTGGGTTGGGTAAGTCTACTCTTTAAGGCCCGTGGTTAAGGAGGAGACCGCCAAGAGCTGCGACAGCTGAATGTGGTGCTCGGAAGGCTGCAGCATCTTAATTGGGTTGAAATGAGAGGGGGGAAATGATGAGCAGTCTTCCGTTTCAGTTGGATTGGTTGTCTCTCGAAGGCCTGTTGTTCAAGCGACTAGCGAAGAGCGCGTGCGCGGCAGTAAGGCCGTACGAAGACAGCGATTCTCAATTCTCTCGTCGCTTCGGCCCCTCTCTTGGGCGCTCCGTGCTTCTAATGGATTGGGAGGCTTCGACTACATCCGACGAGTCAGTGCCTCTACCTCAAGGTAATTGACCCGCCTCGACGTCAAGGTGAATGAAAACCAATCGGTGTTCCTATTTGATCCGCCTCGACGTCAAGGTAAATGGAAAGTAATCGGAATTTCTATACTCTTTGACTCTCCAGGCTTGGTCCCGCTACGCCCGCGGCGAATGGCGCCTGCTGTACCACACGGGCCGCCAGGTCGGCATGACGCTGCGCCAAAGCGCCGCCCCCGTGCGCATCGACCACGCGCTCCTCTCCATCTCCCTTGAAACCCCCCCCCCGGCCACCCCCGTTCCGGCGGATTCCGCTTCCGGCATTCAGTCGACCCGAACTAAAAGCATGGACACCTCTCCCAAGGTTCCGGCAGCCAGCTCTCAAGGGTCCCAGGTTGCGCCGATTCACACCACGTCCGAGTCTCAGTCCGTTCCGACCGAAACTGCCCACGAAACTCATGCTTCCCCTTCCGACGGCGAACATAGTGACTCGGCCCAAGCTGCGCCGTGGTTCGCTCGCGCGGCCTTCCAAGCGTCCGTCGATTTCGTGGCCGTCGATGCATTGTGGCCTGCGGACAAGTCCGGCGTCGCGGGCCGGCTGCTCCCGTCCAGCAGTGACGTCATTTGTGACGAGGGGCTCGAGGGGGGGCAGCAGAGCAGTGGGCACGTGCCGGGGTTGCAGCTGCGGGTTGGGGGTGTCGAGATGGAAATGGAGCTGGATTACACGGGAAGGGACTCCAAGTATCCGCAACAGGTAAGCTGATGAGGCGTAAAACGGGCTCTACTTCCGTGTTGTTCCTCGTCGAGTCTTGGGTTTTCTCCAGCATGTGCCCCAGTGTTGTTGAAAATTTCGCGGCTGCTTCGTGATGACTCGTGATGCTCCCTTAATTACATTCGAAGCTTCCAATCCCTCACGAATTTGCGACCAACTATATATACTGTTCTTCGTCGTTTAGAAAGTTCTCGCCGGCCGTGCCTTCATAGTCAACTCACTATGTCTATCTTGACCTTTGTTCATGTGAGCAGACTCTCAAATCTGGCCGTTCCGCCAGGTTCTGGGCGAGGTCCGGCGCCAGATTCCGCCAGAACTATTCGACCTGGCCCTGCTTCACCGAGTGACGTATATTGACGGGCGGCTGCTCGTACTGCGAGGCGCGCACGGGACGGCGCTGCTCTTCACGCGAACCGCGCGGGCCAGCATGCCGGCGTTCCAAGCGGAAGGGACGCAGTGATCGGGCAGAAACCTTGAAAGCGTACAGCAATGTGGAAAATTGGTTCGTGAAAACTGGTACTCGTTGATTTGGTGTTTGGATAAGCTTGAGCGAAAGCAATGACAGGGCCTACTTTTAGCAAAGAAAAGTCTCTAGAGTTTGTCCACATAGAGCTGTACAGATGATTCTAGGACTCAAGACGGAAAAGCAGATTGAAAGCGATGTGAAGATTTCGTGACTTTTTGTCATCAAAGCTATTGTGCTCTCGATCATCATATCAGGACATATGAGGTAGGACGACACTCCTTCCTCAAAAAGCTAATGAACAAAAACAAAATTTGAACAAAGCGCGGATGCGGTTGCTAGCTGACCCAGCTGTGTAGCAATCTAAGAATAGAAACGTAGCAAAGCCGTATTTGTGGTCCCAGGGCCTCCAAAGTTACACATACTATATATATCATCGGCGTGGTCACGCGTTCAGATGTCATGACAGTACACAGCATGTAGTAGTGACTTCGTCGACCTGACTGTTTGCCGCCATGTGCGATCGATCGATTATGCACATGCACAGCATCATATATTGCAATCAGCATATATGCATATGCAATCGTCAATTAAGCAAGCTAATGATATATAGCAATGATTGCAGCGAGTTCTAATTGAGCGCCGTAGCTGGATCCATGCACCATGAAATGACGGTACATGCATTGATGCACCTGTAATTACTGAAGTTATATTCTCACTTCATAATTCTGTTGCTCAAGGCGGAGTCTATCAAAAGTGTGCTAAAATAAGGACTATGGCTATCTGGGACTTCTGCTTCAAAGAGTTGTTCATTGAACTGCCAAGCCATAGCCCCAATAGCATTGGACCCTTTAACCATGGGCCCCCACTCCCACCTTTTCCTGACCTGCCTGACCCCTCCCTAACTAAAGCCCCGGGTATGCCCTCTATTTCCGGAAGCCTTGCCTTCAAAGCCGAAGAGTGTTTGTACATGAAGGACTCATCGACTCTTGTATCCATCTCCTCGGCTAGGGGGTATCCAAACCAACAAATGATGTCACCTATTGCGACGGGAGCATCAAGATGGATCACGATAGCTAGCCTCCTAAACTGAGTCATCGACCTAGTCCCTCCTAATACCTCTCTAAGCCGTATGAACGCTATGTCAAACGCGCCTCCATCATCCTCCGACCCCACTTTGTATTTGGGCGAAACAAACGCGGCATTATTTCGGCTAACCCTGTCAAACGCGATCTCGAAGACCCCCTTCTCCCTCCCCGGTGCCGTATCCTCCGGCGTCCGTTGCTCCGGATAAAACAGAGCCATTGTCAGCTTCTTTCCCTCCTCCACTACACCGTGAGCACTTGTTGCAAGATAAAGGGGCGCTTTATCGCGGTCCGCCGGGGCTTGGAAGGTTCTTGCAAACACTGCTAGATAACCTGTTCCGTAGGTTATTTCTTCAACTCCATCCTTGTCCTCCCAATAACTTTCCAAACGTCCTACCGCCTCTTGGGGCCCCCACCCTAAATAGCCGTTGCTACACCGCACCGCTGTTGGCATTTTTATGCTAGCCCTTCACTAATGGTATTCGACCCTAAAGCGCGCACAACTTGACACGTCCTCCGTCTCGCAGGTTCGATCCTGTCGGCCTCAAAGCTCCTTGGGGCTGGTCTGCTCTGGCTCAGTGAGCGATCCGTGCTTTTCGTCGATGCAGACTTGAACCGGTTCTTGATCTCCTGGACACGTGCAAGCCGTTCGGCACGCCTTTCTGCAGCTTCGGCCTCCTTCTTGTCTACCTGTCCCTGCACAACCAGAGGAGCTTGATCAGAATCAGCAAACACCATTGAAAGTGGGTTCGAATACCACAGAGTGCATTGTAACAAGTTAAAGCACGCAATGCACAAGCGGCCTGGCATTACTTTCCGCTTGATCAGAACTAGAGGGACAACTTTCTGGCTGAAGGCAATTTTTGTAGTTGGCGTTCACTGGCCATTGTCACCTGTTCACAAACAACCCGATCAATGATCCAGAGAACCAGACTTCTGCATGTGGTGAAGCCTGCAACTTCAGACGAGCACCTCCCTACTAAACCTACCCTCGTGAAGTTTCAAGAGAACCAATGATCAGGAGCGAGGGTCATCATCCAAAAGGTCTCGAACAAGAAGCAATAGAATTGCTGCCTCTCAATCAGTGAGCCCGCAGGCTCTCACCTCAAAGCAAACCCCCCGCTCAGCTCTTGCAGCCCATTTCAGACCTCCAATCTTTGTTCGCGACCATACCACACCCTTGTCTCCAACACGCAAGCCGCGTTCTTCGGCAACAACACTTTCCTGCAAACACGCAACATTGTGCTACCAAATCATGATAGATCTCAGACGTAATCTGCCTCCAAGCTTTTAAGTCCTGCCTCTATCCAGATCTGTCAGCGCTGCTCTGTGAGAGATTTCAAACACTGTTCTGGATCCTTTTTGATTCTTTCACTCCAGAATGTGCACTCTCTCTACAAGCGTGCCTATTCTAGAGCCCGTATGCAACATGTTTCAGGAGCCAATGGTAGTCACCTGCAAGTTAACAGACAGGAACTTAAGAAGCTTTTCAACCTTTCATGACGCACAGAACAATCTGAACGGAGTGTCCATATTCCAGTCTCTCACCCCAGGGCTGATCACAAGCTCCTCGAAGGAAATCTGCACGCCCCGGTCCGTTTGAATCAGGCTCTGATCCAAGTCGATGACTTGGATCCAATCAAAGATCACCTCAAAACCTGGTAGAGCAAGAGAATAAGACGTCAGTGCCTTGCCAGATGGTTGGAGCTTTGCAATCAGATGAACGAAGATCAGCAGCTTCACAGAAGTTACACAGACGCCTTGACACTAATGAACAACATAGAGCATACCGAAACAGATCCTCAACCACCTCCTTTCTCACACGGCAACTCCAAGCTTAGAACAGAAGCTCTCTGGCTGAACCCCCACGTTTTTGAAACACGCACGAACAGCCAAGAATTGAGACTGCCTATGCGGAAAGTTTAAGCATATCAGCACACATCCAGGATTCTGCTCTGCTGATGACATCCTGAGATCCTGCACCTGAGCACCTACCATCGGTCTTGTCCCTGACCGGAACCTCGTCGTACTTGTCCACAAAGGGCTGCAAGAACAAAGCGCCTCAGTAAAGCACAGCAGAATACAATCCCTTCAGTGCAGCACCAGGATGCTTCTTTTGGATAAATGAGTACATATTTCGATATTTGTGGCCCACGGCAAGTGAGGAAGGGTGGCGTCCGAATGTCGGAGTCTCAGCAGGCTTTTTGAGCTCGTAGGTTCTAAATGGACCAAGCAATGAACATTCTTCTCTACTTTCTGAAGTGCAGCAAGGAGGAGGCAAATAGCTTCCAGCAACAACCAAAAGCTTACATAAGGCCAACTCAGGACAAGCACGCGCGTCTTGTCACCCCCCGCCTTTGCATACTCGCGCAAAAACTCTGGCAACTGCAACGACTGCGCTAGAACCAGGTACTTTGTAGCCAAAACAATCATGGTCACCTGCAGATTATGCAGCAGAAGAGCGATGTTTGAGATCGGGCGGCAGCGAACCTCAAAAGAATCAAGAAACATCTTCAACTCCCCGCACAACCTTTCATTGCACCAGGTGTCAGCTTTCAGGGAATGAATAGAGACTCGGAAGGAACAGTTGCGCTGAAACATGGAACAGTCTCATGCTTCCAGCAGGTCTGGTCTCATTCTGCAGGAAGCAGCACAAAGGACCCTAACTCTCGTGACAGAGCCAGACGACCATCTCATGATCTGAGCAAGCAACCAAGCGAGCGGCTCACCGCTTTGTTCAGCTTCCTTCACCCTCTTTACACAGCTACACCTTTTCGCAGAGGGAAGGTCTCTTCCATTGGCATTGGATCCTAGAACTCAGAAGAACACCAAAGCTAGGAGTAGAATATAGATACCTGCGCCAGTGCTTTGCCGCTGCGAATGGCCTGGGCTGTGCTCTGGCGCCTGGCACTGGCAGCCTGCAGGGTCGTCCCGCTGGTACAACTAGAATGCGCGTGAAAAATAAAACCCTCGTTTAAACCCTGCTCCAAGCCTCCTGACCAGTGTTCAAGACGAGCCGTCACACCAGGCAAACGTCAGCCGACAGAATTGCCGCCCGGCCGACTCAACCGAGGGGCGTCGGCCGAAAAGCCGACAGAATCCGACAGCTGTTTTTGGGGTGTTTCAAGTTTGGCTGATACAAGCCGACCGGTTCAAAGGTCCAGCCGACTCACCGGAGAACACTGAACAGTCGGCCTGGGAGCGATCGGACGAAATCACAACTCCGTGCTCCTGACCTTGTTGGTGCAGACAGCCTAGGCTGGCCCGCATTGCAATGTGGGTTTCTCTTGGGTAAGAATATTGCATCCATGCATATTGGCAAAATCAGCCGCTATTAGCACAAGCCCAAGTCATCTTCTCATCCGCCGCAATTTGCAATCTGGAACCTGGTGTTTGGATCTGTATGCCGCCGGTTCCTTTTTCCCCTTCCACGAAAAGATCCCCAGAGCTTTGAACTTTTGAAGTACGGGGCAGGGGGTTTTTAATGGTCCGGCGTCCTGCAGTTTCAACCCGAGTTTCAATTCCTAGGTTTCCCTCATGATGCTGCACAAGCAATGCATATCTGATGCCTACCACTGACTTCCTCCTGCCCAAACCACGCCCAAACCGCGCTGTCATCGTCCGACTTTTAGGACAAAGCCGGGGACAAAGCCCGCAGAGTCGTAGGTACGTAAGTTTGCAAGTCTCAATATGTGACGTCATCTACTACCTAAAAAGCGGTTATCACTATAGGAGCCTAACCACACACTAAAACCCTAAGGTCAAACTATGAGCAGTAACCTGGTTGTGAGCAACCCTAAGGCGTTCCGCCAGGGGCCCGCCCTAACCCACCCTAAACCTCCTTACTAGCCCCACCAAGATCAGTCGGTTGCCCTCCGTAACCCGAAACCGGCCGAAAGCTCTCCGGGTACCGAGTCTCTGAGAAACAGACGCCCGGTTCAAAGTACGGACGGTATCGGCGGTCCGCCGCGATCGAGCGGTACCCTACTGTCGCACTGCCGGCGAGGGTACCGAGGTTCGGAACCGGCACGTGGCAATTGAGACTTGCAAAGTTACGTAGTCTGCTGCCCGCAGAAGACGCGATTAGGTGTCAATGAATTCGTAGCGTGAAGTCAGCTGCTGAGAAGCTTTCGGCCATATCCCGGGGTGGCAACTGGTTTAAAACGTTGTAAAATGGTTGAAAAGCGCCCCAAAGACGTTTTATTTACGGTTTTTAGGCTTTTCTTGTTTTCTGTGCACATATTACATCCATCCAGATTGAAAGCAATCAGCTTATAGCAAATAAAATCCGGATATGTGAAGCAGAAGGCATTTTAAAACGTTTTAGTTGTTTTGCTGTTTTTAAAACAGGGATAATTTCGGCCTCATCTTGGACGCACATGTCTTGCGGCCGGTTTGGTTGTTTTATTCTGTTTTAAAGTGGTTTTAGAATCGGAGGGGGGGTCCATTTTCAAAAATAAGGGGTGTTTTAGGCACCTCACGACGAGCTCTATCCGTTGGTTATAAATAAAACCTAAGCGCTATTCATTTTATGCGGTTTTGAAAAAAATAAGACGAATAAAACACAAGGTGTTTTAAAACTTGAGTTGCCACCTCGTGGGCCATATGAGCCTGTAGCGTCGGTACGGTGTAGGAGTAGGTTGAAGATAGTCTAGCATTTGAAGAATAAGCCAAAGACACACACCAAACACTGATGTATGCCATGAGAAGCCTATGGCTACGGCGTATTTGAAAAGAGACCGTCAGTGACTGACGGTTGAAGTTTGAACCGGACCGGACAGCCAGACTTAGGCCCCTTGTGTGCGAGGTTGAAATCTTTTGATGCCACTGCTCAGGGTATCAGCACGGATGGCATGTTACAGCAGCGACGTATCATCGACACCTGCAGACCGGACCTGACCGAAGACTCTAGTGCATAGAAGCACCGATGTCACGCTGTATGGGCTCGTTGCTGTGACGGCTCGGCTACACGTGCCAGTAATGCCTCATGCTAGTTACTAGAGCTTTCCGCCATTAGCTATATAGGGTTTTCACCCATCGCGACCATAGGGTTTTCTGTAAGTTGCATTGGCCCTGGGCCATCAATCTGCATGATCGCATGAGAGTGGCGCTGAGCCA
>DF237903.1:2227-23069 GCA_000708835.1 Klebsormidium nitens | reverse complement strand
TCACCGTCCTGGCAAGGGGCAACTTCCGAAAATGGTCGATTCAAATATGGGGGGGTACCAGTTACAAAATGACGGTACCCTTAGCTGGTTTGTCCAAAGCAAGTAGTACATAGATGTACATGTTGATGTTGATTGATGTTGATGTTGATGTTGCCAGTGTTCAGTTCACAGACTTTCAAAATTAGAGTGAAGTGCAGGTGGTCTGTATCCTAGCTGCCTACTCTCAGCTCTGACTCAACGCCATTGGACCAGCACGATTGGCAGCAGCATCCAGGTAGCATCAGCCGCCAGTCTGGAAGATTGGCACTAGAATCAGCCTAAATTCTGGGACAACCGCGCCAACTTGGCACCACCTTTGCACTTCCAGGACTCTGTCCCCGCTTGTTGCGCAACCAATGTCAGAGCTAGCACCGCCCGTGCACTCACACTTCTTCCACAAAATCTGCCATGCCTGTCTGACTGCCTCTAAGCACCGCTCGCTCCCATGTTCCTCCGGCCGCTCTTTGCCCGCTCCCTCCCCCCCTTGGCACCTGCGTGGCCCGCCGTGCGCGCAGTGTGGCCGCCTTCGTCATCGGGCTTCGATGCCCACCCGGGGGCATGCCCGCCGCGCGGCTGGCCCTGCCCTTCCCTGTGGATATGGCGGGGCTTTGTTTCATCCCCGGCGGACTGTGGGCAGCCATCACCTGAGACGCACCCTGAGGTGAGGGACCTTTAGAGTATTGGTGGAGGAGGACATGCCGAAGAGGACATGGCCACAAGTGCGAATGCAGGCCGGGAATGTGGACTGGCGAGCAGCGAACCGGAACGAATTCTCCGAGGTTGAACCGTTAGAAAGAAGGGGCCTGGTTCTGGTCAACGAGAAGCTCAGCGCAAATCCACTGGCATGTGGTAACTTCTTTGGATTGAATCGAAGACGCGCCGTCTGTGACACGCGGCAATGCAGATGGTGGTGTACATATGCTGAACCCTGTCAGAATGCAGTCCGCTGTCGTACCCCAGCTCTCCATGTTGGGTCTGTTGTGTCAACATCGCTGCCCTCGTCTTGGCCCCCCTCATGCTCTTTCTTTGGCCAGCTTTCCATCTTCTCCAAACTGAACCTTGTGCGGGGGCTTGCTGCCTCCCCCTCTCCGTTCCTCTAGTTGCTTGCCCCCGGCGAGGTCACCCCGGGCATCTCCGCTGCGGAGTATGCGGCGCGCCGCTCCGCTCTGCTGGCCCTGCTACCCCCCCGCAGCGTTGCACTCCTACCTGCGGCCCCGCCTGTCTACATGGCCGGGGTCATTCCATACCCGTACCGCCAAGATGCGGACTTCGCATACCTGACCGGGTGTCTGCAGCCGGGCGGCGTGGCGGTGCTAGAGAAGCGCGGGGGGGCGGACGGGGCGCGCTTCGCCATGTTCATGCCCCCCAGGGATGTTGTGGTGAGGCGGCTTTGGGGCACCTGGTTGTACAGCAGGCCAGCCATTGACGCTTCCGTCAATTAGCTCAAGCAGCACTTCCTTCTATGCACCCTACTCGTGGTTTCGTTTGCTAAAGCGTGGCTTTATCTTCGTGCCCCCAGCTTGAATTCGTGCCAGTATTGTTAGGGTGCCTGCCACGACCACTCCCAAAGATTCAGCTGATTCTAGTTCCATGTCACCGGGATTTGTGGCACTGCAGATGGTCTGTCTGGCCCCCCTTCGATAATATGTCAGTAACGATTGCCTTGTTCTGTGAATTTCGTGTGGGATCAGATGACAATGTCTGAACCAAACGGTTCATCAATGTTTGTGTCCACCCCACTTTCTTCTTTCCTTCAAGGTTCGAAGCTTCGGTCTCTTGCTTCCAACAATCCCTTGAAGTATCCATTGTCTTTTCCTTGCGGACATCAGTTTCCACCAACAGATTGGTGACACCAGCGAGATGAACTCTTTGCAGCGAGAGCGTTGGGACGGCCCCCTTGCTGACTCGTCTGCGGCGCTGTCGCTGTTTGGTGCGGATGAGGCGCCGCGGCTCGAGCAGCTAGGGGGGCACGTGGCTACCTTGCTGAGCGCGGGGGTGCAGCTCTTCTATGACGGCAGGGCCGCTGACCCGGGCCTGCACCGCGTGCTGCCCGCACTGGGGCGCGCACTCGAGCAAGGGTGAGCCAGGCGGAGCCTCCCGGAGGGCAAGGACGAAGATGACGTGAAGATCTGGATCCAAACTCGGAGCTAACAAGGACTCCGGTAAATGATAAAAAGGGCGATCAGGCGCAGCAACTGCCTGCTTGAGCCTGGTACGCTGCTTGCCTGTCGTTTGATTGTTGAAAAGGGTGCAGCAAAATCCTGTCAAAGCTGGGTTTGGCTGGGGGTTTCAAAAAAATTTAGCAACTGCACGAGGGATTCTGCCGCATGGCTTGCTGTCAGGCTATCCCTCCCCGCTTGTGCAGGCTGGTGCGTCCACTGCGGCCCCTCGTGCACCGTCTCCGGTGGAAAAAGTCGAGCGCCGAGGTGCGCCCGCCACTTTGTCGGAAAGGTGCTTCCGGGGCTAGCTCGTTCAGCAAGGACAGGTGCTGCTGTCGACTTTCAAAGCCGTTGTTCGAGTCTGTTGGAACCGTCCTCTATGAAGCCCTGATCTTGTCGATAAGCTTGCTTACATACTAATTGCTGAAGCCTCTTCTCTTCTATGTGGCAGATCGAGCGCATGCGGGCTGTCAGTGCGGTTACTGCGGCTGCTTTCAAGGAGGTACGCAGGCGAAGAGTGCCTTTCCTTAGAAATCTCCCCCGGAAGTCGGTTTCCGAGTCTTGCCGTTGTCCTGGAGCATCTCCTGGCACATCGTCTACCCCTTGTCCTTGCGCTTTGTCCAGAGATTCTCCGGTACACTTCTTCGTCGGTAGTCCCCTATCAACAATAGGCTCAAGCATCCGGCATTCGCTTCCAAGCAAGCCTTCCATTTGGAAGTGTCACCGGTGTCAGAGGTGTTGCGACATCCTGAGTCTGTTCCGCGCGTCGTGGCTGCAGGGCATGCGGGTGTCTTTGGAGAGCCGTCACGAGCATGCAGTGGCTGCCGCGTTCGAGTACGAGTGCAAGCGGCGAGGGGCGCAGCGAATGGCGTGAGCAGCCCCTGTCCGACAGCCCTGCCGCAGGGCAATGCGCCTCTGAAAGGCTGGTCTCTCAAGGTGCCTGGTGTGGCCTTGCGTGCACAAGTGATTTGGCAATGCCGCAAGCAGTGTCCGCAGCCCTGTGCGGTTGCCTGCACGCAGCCACGTTAACGGGTGCTAGGCGTGCAGGTATCCCCCGGTGGTCGGTGCGGGCCGCAACGGGTGTTGTATCCACTACAGCCGCCACGACAAGCAGGTGAGGACCGGAAGACGCGGCAGCCGCGTCGATCGCTCACGGAGAATGTTGGGGTTAGGTGCTCGATTACTTCAAGCGAGTCAACCTTCCCGCTCGAGGGCTCCCACGCGTGCACCGGCACTGACTGCGGGGCAGCAGCGCCCAACGCAGTCAGCGACTGCCACCTGGCATGAAGGATACACCCTACACCCCTGCTCATCACCCAGACGCTTGTTCCCGCTTTCTGGCTCCAACTTTCTGAAATCTGCTTGACCAGTCCTCAATTCATTCCTGCACATCTTCCAGACACTCTTGTCAGAGTCTTTGCTGTGCGTTGTAACTTGTATCTGTCTTGACCCGCGTGCGGCTGTGTCTCCAGTAGGCGCGGCCGGGGGAGCTGCTGACGATGGACGCTGGCTGTGAGCTGCACGGCTACTCCTCGGACGTCACGCGCTCGTGGCCCGTCGCGGGGACCTTCACCCCGGACCAGGTGAATGCACTGCGCGGGACGCCTGCCGCCTTGTCTTTCCAATCGGAATTGGATGCGCGTAGGTTTTGAGTCTTCCAGCAACGACATGGTTAGATTGGCTGCTCCCTTTCTCCACTCCTGAGGAGATTGCCCTCACGTTCTCCCTTCGAACATTGTCGTCTCCCCGTGAGTCAGCCCGGGCTGTTGGCCTACAGCCCCGCTGCATGTACTGGCTTCACCGCAGCCCCACTCGCCGCTGGCGCTGGTCTGCCTCCCTCATCCTCCATTGCCGCTGCGTGCAGGCCCGCGTGTACAGTGCGGTGCTGTCGGTGTGGCGCGCGTGCCTGGCCCTGTGCCGCCCCGGCCGCACCCTGCACGACATCCACGCCACCTCGGTGAGCGCGCGCATCCTGCAACAGTTGTGATACACTCGGGGCCGTGTCTTGGCTCTGACTGGGAGTACGTGCTTCAAGGTTCCTACTCGACGCACCCACTCCATCTGACTCCCTTCTGTAGATCTCAAGTAACCCCACCCGTCTTCGTGGTTGCTCCGCAAGTGCGTGCTTTTTGGCCTGCTGAATGTCCCGTTCAAACCTAGCCCCCGCTGCGAGTTTCTTCACGTTGAGAAGAGGGCGTCTGCTGCACCCCGATATGCACTCACGAGCCTGCTCGCCGGTCCCCTCGACGATCCCACCGCGAGCATCTCGTTTCCGCCGCCTCTCCTCAAGACAGCATGAGCTCACCAATTTCTCTGGGTTTGGCCTCACCCTTCCCGGCCCCATCCTGGAAGGTCGCCGTTCTGCCCCCCCTCTTTCCTTGGAAACAAGTAAGGTAGCGCGTCCTCTGGTGTCGTGCGTCCTCGCCGCAACGCCCGCGTATGGCGGCCTGGTGAGTAACGTTGCCCCCAGAACTCAGCGATGGATGGTGGTGATACGCAGGTGGCGCTGCTGACGTCAGCGATGAAGGAGTTTGGGGCGCCGCTGAGCAGCCGGCTGCCGCACACGCAGCCGTACACGCGCTTCTACGCGCACTCGGTGGGGCACTGGCTGGGTGAGCGATGCCGCAAGCAAACGTGCACGAGCAGAAGCGCGGATATGACCGCTTGAACGTGCCTGACAGCAGCGGGGTGATGCTTCAAGTGAACGAAGCTTTGACTGGCAGTCGCAGCAGAGCGTGGCCAAATCCGGGCGGCTGGTCAGAGAGGATACCTGGATGGAAAGAAGACAAAAAAAGACGGGGCTGTCTCGATACCTTGACTACGTGCGAGCACAAGAACATTCAAGAAATG
The DNA here is from genome assembly GCA_000708835.1 of Klebsormidium nitens. Classification (NCBI taxonomy): domain Eukaryota; kingdom Viridiplantae; phylum Streptophyta; class Klebsormidiophyceae; order Klebsormidiales; family Klebsormidiaceae; genus Klebsormidium; species Klebsormidium nitens. The sequence goes on along the minus strand of DF237903.1, from coordinate 18,021 downwards.
TGTTGCATGCTGGCTTGGCAGATCCATTGTGGCATCCTTGTGCCGGGCGCACGTGGTGCAACAAGAGCTGATCCCCGCGCGGCCCTGACCCCTCTCACTTTTGTGCGCTGCCAGGCATGGACACGCACGACTGCGCCACCGTGAGCCTGACCACGCCGCTGCAGCCGGGAGTGGTGAGCGCCGGGCGCGTCGCGCATTTACCCCCGATTGCCTAGGAACCTTTTCCTTCCACTCGCCGGCGTCGATATTCCTGGGCTCCTTCCCCAGTGCTCCCTGTGTCTCCCCCGGCTTGTTCCTTTCCCCCTCCCTGACCCCTGCCCCGGGCCGCTGCAGGTGCTGGCGCTGGAGCCCGGGCTGTACTTCCCGGCCCACCCCGACACGCCCGCCTGGTGAGCCGGCCCCACCTCTCGGCCTGGGCAGCGGACGCCCGACGCCTCCAAGTGATGCGGGCCGCATCAGAATCTCTTGTGACCTGCATTCCGACACGGATTGATCCGTGGTGCGGCTGTAGTGGTTGCCTCGTTCCTTTATGGGCGCCTGTTGGAGCGGTGTGCAGGCTTCCCAGGGTTGTTAGTCCTGCCGTTGTGCGCTGCGGGCCCATGTTGCCTGGAAGTGACCAGAGACATTCGCTTCTTCCATGGTGATCTTGGTCGGTTAGGCTGTTCTTTTGTGAGTGTTGTTTACCGGAAGTTGCTCCCCCGTGGCTGCGTGCGCAGGCTGTGGGACATTGGCATCCGCATCGAGGACGACGTGCTCATCACCGACGGGGAGCCAGAGGTACGTCTCAGAAAGTACGCTACACGCTGCTCATTGCTAATGTTCTACGTGCTTGCGCCTCTTACATCTCAAGCATTTCTCGGTGGTGGCCCGGCGTGACCCCACGGCGCGGGTGGGGTGCAGGTGCTGTCACAAGGGGTCCCCCGCGAGAAGGACGACGTCGAAGCCCTGCTCCACGACATGGCTGCTGCGGCAGGCAGGGGAAGCCCGTAGCCGGGTGGGGAAGGGGCGCTGTGAGCTGTTGGTGGCCTGTGTATTGGGAAACCTCAGAAAGCTAGGCACAAGCGCGCGTGGTGCTGTCAGACGGACGAGTTGAAGAAGAGCTAAGCTTGCGTGCTGCAATGGAAGCTCTTCCAAATGCGATCAGGTCATTTCGTCGTGCCCTACTTTTTACAGACAGATTGACGGAAGAAGGGGACTCTAGGAAGAAGGGTCGGTCACTGAGCTTGCTATCCCGTAAGCTCACCGTAGCGTGTGCAATATTCGTAAATGGTTCTGTCGACGGCTTCTCGTAGTACAGTGACCCGAAGTGCAACTGTTTGCGAGGTCTGTCGTATCTTAGGCATGCCAAGCTTCCATGCACCGACCCTACTCAGCCACGCATCAGTGCAGTGCACATGAGCGAGAGTGATTTACTCAACTGCATGCTGTGAGTAATTTTGAGCGCGTTAGCTCTCATGGGATCACGAGCGAGTCTGGTCAGAACCTTTTTGTTGACATGTTGGTCAATGCATGACCTGCATGCAATCGGGCCTGAGCTGAGGTGAATCGATACGCGTGCATGCCATGCAAATTCTTTGCAAATAATTTTCATTGGCCATCAGAGTTGCAGCGCTCATGAGCTCGTATCGTAAAGGTGCAATTTATTGCGTGGATGTAACATGTTTGTGCCTCCCGGCACACATGATGCAGTCATCTCAGTATCTGATGGTCGATTATCGCTACGGCTCACGATCGGTAGGTAGATCTACATCACATGCCACATCAAATACCAAACAGGAGAACGGACGCATGATGCGCTCGAAATGGTTCAGACATGCCCATATAGAGTTATTATAGGGTTTTGTAAAATTCTATAATCAGCGTAGAGAATTGTGGTCTGATTGGCGATTAAAAGCAGCTGGTCGTCAAGAATAGCTGCCATTCACACAAGCAAAAGCAACTGCATGCCGTTGAAGAAGAGGAGACTCTCCTTGCGACGAGTGATTGAGGGCCAACGCACCAAATAAAACAGCCCCTTTCAACAGTGGCCGCGACTACCGTTGATGGACAGAACACTGCCACCCTGTTTGACTTTGATCAAGTCAAGCATACACAGCCAACATTCTCGTAGCCTCGGTCCTCAGAAAAGTCAGATTACATCACTCAAGCCAGCTTGATGGAGGGGTTGATTCAGCACTTGTCAGCTTCACTTGGTCAACAGGATGTAACCATGAAACCACCCGTTTTCACTGCGCATGCATACGGCACGCTGGCCTGCCGCGTAACGGGACCTCCTCGACCAGGTACTTGCCCGGCTCAATTTCCGATGCCTCCCGCAGGATATCGGCCTCAGTCACAAGCACGGAGCGCTCTCCCCGCATGGGAGTGAATGTCTGCACATCGCAAGCAGGCCTCAGTAACAGGGTCGTGAGACCAAATTCACCCTGCCTTTTTTGGAGGGACAAAGTCCCAAGATTTTGCTTGGACACATGAAAAATATACCATCTCATTTCAAAACAACGCGCAAAGGGGGAAAACTGCGGGTACAAACAACAAGCAAGGTGCCGCTAAGGGGTTTGAATAAAACATATTGGATTTAAAACAACAAGTTTTTGCTGGGGTCCCTTACCTGCAGCTGCGCATACAGCTCAAACTTGTGCAGCATGTAGTCGTACACGTGGCGCATGCTCAGGTCCTCCTCAACAAACCGCAGCCCCGCCCGCCCAATAGCCTCTGCTTCCGCAGGGTGCGCGTTCGCCCATGTGATCTGCAACCAAGAAACGGCGGCTCACATTTGGGAGCGAACGCAGTGGGAAGAGCATGAACTGAAAGACGACACCTCCAGTTATCACAATCAATCTTCTACATGAGATGAAAGCAGGTCTCGTCCTCAGAACAACAGCACAAGATGTGCTCTGCCTAGGTCAGATGTGATCTCGAAAGGACTCCAAGAAGCAGTGCGGTGCAAACCACGAGAGGCCGTCTCATTCAGCCGCCAGCCGCACAACCAACCGAGCAGCCGGGGCTGATGACAACAACTGTCGGATAGAGGAACATGTCAGGAGGCTTCGAAGTCTAGGTGTCTGCTGAGCGGCGAGCTCAGAGTCTCTCCTTACACCAGTCTCCTTAGTGCGGTCTCATGGCAAAGCGTTTTGCAACCCGTAAGCTCGCCTTGCCATCCAGCAAACGTCAGGCCGTTCCAACTTAACCCGACACAACGCAACCTTTACACAACAAGTCGCTCAAATGACTCTTCCTCTCATCAAGAAGGAAGGAGACACGAGTCGAAAAGAATCTGAAGGAGATGCCATTCGTAATCCGCCGGCGCACCTGTTCCCGGAAGGACTCGCAGAGGGGCACGCGGCGCACGAGCAGCGCGTTGGTGCCATAGGCCAGGCCGGGGTGGTAGAAGGCGGCGAAGAAGGGGTCGATGACCAGCATGACTGCGCCGCACGCCATGCCGTACTTCATGCTCACGCTCCACGCAAAGCCCTCCGCGTAAATGCGGTACCTGCGCGACAACACCCACGCGCGGGGGCCTTTGACGTTGTGGTTCGGGCCGGAGAGATCATGCCACAAGCTGCGTTCGTAGCGTATTGAAAACCTCTACACGCAGTGTTTTCTGTGCTCCGAGGGTAAACACCAAAAGCTCGAAAGGAACCGCTTCAAACAAGCCAGGTTTGACACTGCAAATCATAGCGATGCTCCGAGCGCTTTGCTAAACTCCTGACCCCCAAGCACGTCATGTCCCCCCGACTTTTAACATCGTCTTGAGTGTCGGGCTAAAATCAATAACGTGGACAGCGTCTGCCATACCATAGTTACGATGCAAGCCGGCGACTGCAGGAGCCCAAATGGAGCTGGACCGTCAAGGAAATGTCAAGCCGAAAGAGTTGCGATGTGCAGATGAAGCTGCGAGTCCCTTTCCTATCTTGTGACGGCGCCTCACCTCCAGCCGCACTGCTCCCACTGGCGCGTGTCGCTGAACCCTCCCGCCCGCCAGTCTTTTCCGTATGCCTCCACCCCATTGGCCGGATCCGCGGTGCAGGCGGTCAGATTGGCGCGCAGCCCCGCAGTGAGCCCCGCAGTCACATCCAGGGCGCCCTTCCAAAACGCCTGGCAGGAGCGCACAGCACATCAGCCATGGAAAGAGAGGCATTTGCGTGGTTGTAGTGAAAGTGTGGGCTGATGACAATGGATGTGGCAGGTAACAGGAAAATAGGAGTGACAGGGATCCCCCAGAACCAGCAAGGAAGGCCACAGCAGCATGGGGAAAGGGGCAGGCTAAACTTTGCTCCCTGCCCAGTGTTCAACTCCCAATGGCTTCATGCCCTCAGTGTCCCCCTTAACTAGGTGCCAAGTGTGTGACAGCACTCGGTGCGGGCCCTTCCCAAACTTGGGCCATGCGACACGACTCCTTGGCTAAACACAAGTGAATTGTATCACCCACCACTGTCAAACAAGAAGCAAGCGAAGCACGTGCTTAAACAGCGAAGCTGGACCAGGGCTCCGCACCGTGGCTTTCCGCTCCTCCCAGTCCGCGAATGTCCTCCCCGCATCCATGATCTTCTGGCCGTGCTCCTCCCAGCGCGTGATCTCCACTTCCGGCCACCCCCAGAACGACCAGTCCGGCAGCGTGAGGTCGATGCTCTCCTCTTGTCTGTTATACCCCCAGAGCGCAGGGATTGGATCACTGGGGTGGGGGCTCCGGCGGGCCTGGGGCATGTCCCCGCAGTCAAACATGAAGTCCACGTCCGGCACAACATCGCCAAAGTGGCGCAGGAACATCAGCAGGCCCCACATGCTGTACCGCTTCCGGGTCTGCACAGGGGAGGGGCCAGGGGTTGGTCCATAGCATGCGTTGGAAAGTATTTGTGATGAGACAGCCGAGTCCTGGGAACGCTCAGGAGAAGTCACCCGAAAGTCAATCTGATGCCCTTTTGTTTTCTTTCAAGTGCAAAAAGTGGAGACTTATGACACCAATGATTGAGCAGGCTCCTCTATCAAGGCATGATTACGTATCCACACGGGCGCCCCGCGCAGCCTCACCTGCCAGCACCCCTTGAAGTCCTCCGCATAGAGAGAGCCATTGATGATCTGAAAGCGACTGGACGCCATTGGCTGTGCCGCCTCCACGTCGGCGAGGTCAATTCCCCCCTTCTCCTGGCAAGCAAGACCGAGGATTGCCTCAGAAGAACAGCGCATCAAAAAGGATTGATGCAATTTCCCAGAGGAGACTGTCAGATATGGTGCTCATCTTCATTGCAGCGAAAGATCTGCTGATCAGAAGAAGGCACTGGTCTGGGGGGCAAATGTGCAAGCAGTCACTTTCTGGGTCAGCTCAGCCAGTCTTACCACCAGCCTACTCAGACAAGGACGAAATCTCATATTTTACTCTCAACACCGTAGGAACTGCAAGCAATGAAGCTAGAGAAGAAACAGAGGCGTGCTAACAACCACTGTCGCATTTTCAGTGTGTGCTCTTGGCAGTCCAAGGCGTCACCTTCCAGGGGGAGAACTCGTCGGCCACTGCAGCGAACCAGTCCGGGCACTGCTCCACAGCTTGCGCCGGCAAGAACAGGCTGGGGACATAATTGGAGAACCGCGCCTGAGATCTGGAGATCAACGTAACTATGCTGAACACAACAGCGACAGAGAAAGTCCAAGCAAGGACTCTGCCCTTTCCATCTGCAGCATACTTCACCCGAGGCACTGCTTTTTCTTTGTAAGGAAACGAAGACCTCTCCGGATCAGACTCGAGGTCTTCGTGTCCTGTGCCCAGCTCAGGCACGTTTGGGGCGGACATACCGAGATGTATTCACGTCAGATTCCTCCAAGAATGCCTCGCATCTTGCGAGAGGGATCCCCAGGGAGCCTGGCCGGGAGGCTCGAAGCAGGCAGGCTGCCACAGGCCTAAAGGCTGCTCTCAAACAAATACCTTGCACACGCCCTGGATGCAAGCTCTCCCAACGTGCAATTTGGATTGAATCGCCTCCGGCTCAGCCCGCCCAGTGCCCTCCTTCGAAGTGTACTGCGTATGTACGGTTGTACCACTGTGTACTGGTATGGGTACCCGGTGAGTTCAATTTCAGTTGGACTATCTGCCTTGCGATGTACATCCATTGATGATCCAACGGCCTGCATATCTTTACTTCCGGCAGTATCTGGCCCGCAGCCCTCGACCGGGGCCAAGCGTAGACTCTAGAGCACTACCGGTAACCGGTAGTACTCCTAGACCGGGGAAGCCTCGGCGGACCTGGATTTGAGGACAAAGTTGACACCTGCTGTAGTCTGTAGGTCCCAGCAGCTCGATCACTCCCAACGAAATCATCATCCTGAGATCATCCTGTCTCTAGCTGAAGATGGTCAGGTGCGCAATTGCGGGTCATTTATCTGGAAGGAAGAGAGATCAACAACTGCCGGCGCAACCCTTGATCCCACTGAATTTGTTGACTGATACGGATATATACATTGCGTAATTAGGCTATGTAGTACGGTATGTACCGACTTTTTTCTACTTGCAAGGCAACATGCCCCATAGGTATGCATTTTTGCATGAACTCCTTGTGTACAAAGCTAAACGATTGATAATGTTTCTCTTTTCAAACGCCATAGCCACACGGGCCATAGGCTTCCATGGCATGCAGGATAGTAGCAGGCTACCGTACTGATAGTTGGAAATAGAAGCCAATCAGCTTCGAATCTAGAAACGGAAAGAGGCTGATCCAAGTTGTACGAGTTTTGGCAATACACCGATACCTGAATCTGCTAACCTGATGACGTCGAAAGGTTCCAACCTTGACATCTGATCATAAAACAGCGACTGTCTCTAATTGACATTGTAACCTGGTTGAGTCTCCTACCCGAACTAGATTCTGTGGATAACGTGAAACCCAATGATCCCCAATTGACTTCCTGAATCCTATGTATGCCACTGTGCGAGCTGATTCTACAACCGTCTCAACTTATTCTGATCAGGTACAAAAGCCAAGCATCACCCTCCGTTGCGGAGCGATCTCTGCTCGTCACAGCGAGCGCAACTCTTCTACGATCGCCGTCCAACCCGTTTCCGGCTAGAATGACGCAGCGTGGCCGCTTAGCGGGCAGTCGCTGAGATGACTACTGCGGGGCCGGTCGGAGGTGCGCCTCAATTGCCGCCCGGATATCATTTGGACGCACCGACTTGCTCAGGAACGAGTCCATCCCTGCAAAATATCAAAAAGGTGGGCGGTAAGCACTTGCTCAACGGACAACAGACCTCAACCACCAGCTCAAAGCAGAGCTCAGAACAGGCTTGGGGACAAGGAAACCTTGCAGGAGACCAACAGCCTTTCAGCTGTTGCTGTAGTGTCCATGAGATTTCAAACAATTCTAGGGACACAAATCTCCAAACCGGTCCAGGTTTGCCCATAAGAGAATAGCGTGAAACCACCATCCGATTGGACAGTCTGTGACAATCGTGGATAGCAACGGTGAGCATTTCGTCGATCATCCCATGTCCGACCGTGCAGATTTCTCCTGATGGGTCAAGGCGAGCTGGAGTGCTTACATCATTTGTCTGACAACTTCTCAATTACCGGGACCTGTCTCACAATTCTCGCTTCTTAGAAACAGGCTGTACTTCCTCTCCTCCAACATTCAAAGAGTACCCAGATCTCTGTGCGCATGCGGAAAGGGTGCAAAACAAACAGCGCGCGCGGCCTGACCTGCTTTGGCGCACTTGCGCTGGTCCTCCTCGAGCGCGGACGCCGTGAGCGCCACGATGAGGTGGCGCCGCCCGCGCCAGTGCTCCTCCGCTCGGATCAGGCGCGTCGCCTCAAACCCGTCCTGCGTACACAAACATGCGACCTGTTAGCACCAACTATTCCCTCCATGCGTTCTAGAGGCAGAAAAGCGGTGAGCTGTCGGCCGCTCGGGGCGATATGGACAGCTGGCTCCGAGGCTTAGGCTGCCGAGAAAGATTGGAGGAGCCTACTGCGGATAGTACGTTGCAGCCGAAGTGATCGAGGAAGTGCAAGGTGATCACGGTGCACTTTTCGGTGTCACCCTTTCCAAAAATCAATTTAAAGGGAAGGAAAATGCATATATCCCGTCGAGATCCGAGGTACACGGAGAAAGAAGCGGTTTGGATGTCCCGCGGATTCAGGCACAAATCCTGAGACCCAATTGTACTTCTCGCGCCGGCCTCCAGCAGACATCCATACGGATGCTGCGCTTATGATTGGATGCACTCGACCCTTTTGGAGTGTAATGATGGACCAAACGAGCGGCACAACAAGCACCGCCCGCCAGGTGCTAAACCAGAATAGGCTGCTCTTTACTCGACCCTTTCATTGTCACCGACACGAAAAGCCCAACAAACGCCAACTTCTACTTTTCAGAACCAGGCTGCTTCTCCCCAAGGCATCTGATTTAGTGCAACCATTGCTCCAATCTGGCTTGTGTGCACATACTCCGGCTGCTGGCGGCGGCTCACCATGTCCGGCATGTGGCAGTCCATGAGGATGACCGCGAAGCGGCCGCGGCGCGCGGCCGCGGCGGCCTTGTGACCGTCGTCCACCAGCTCGAAGGTGCAGCCCAGGCTGCGCAAGATGCGGGCGGCCACCATCTGGTTCACGCGGTTGTCCTGCACGCGCGCAGCAGGCCGAGTCAGCATCGCGGAATTGACAGAGCGTCGTTCTCTGAATACATCGTATCCCTATCTTTTTTTGTTCGAAGAGGGTGGAAACTTGAGGAGAGGGGAGACAAGAACAACATCGGGGTATCTTTTGATCTCTTACATGTGCTAGTAAGAAGTGCCTTGCAGTATTTCGGTACGGAAAAGAGATCAGGGCGCACCGTAGCGGCTTCAAAAAACGACGCAACAGCAAGAACAGAGCAGGTAACCTTTCGGAGGCTGCAGACCTGGTCGTAATTCGGAAGACTGAGAGACATAAGCCCGTACTAGCACCATGAGCGGCCTCGTATGTTGCGGGTGTGTGTATCGAAAGGAGCAAAGGTTCAGTGTCCAAGAGCGCCGCCTGGTATGAGGCCCGCAACGCCCAGTGTTGAGGAGCCCTCACCTCGGCGACCAGTACGTGGAGGCCCGCCAGGGTGGTCGCCTCGAGGAGCGGCTTGGAGGGCGGCGGCAGCGGGGAAGCGGGGATGAAAGCACGCGGGGAGCTGGTGCCCTTTGATTCCTGCATAGGGACCGGTTGAGGGCATGATGAGCTGGCCGAAGTCGAAGCCAAGCCGTGGAATGCACCGTGATGGCGACACAACCAGCTGGCATAGTGCGCGGGTCACGCCGGCATCGACAGACTTGCTGCCTCTGTCGGGAATCTAACAAGCGGGTGAGTTCGCTACAAAGCCGAATCGAAGCCAAATACGCACGAAAGGAGAGGATGCTCATGTTTTAAGCACCCCGGAAGTAAGCCCGGGCCTCGATCTGGCGCGAGTCGAAGCGGGGCAGCCTTGAAGCCCAAGGCGCGGAGTGGTGCCGAATGGGTCTTCTAGAATACTCTTACAAGCAAAACTTACAACAAGGCCAACTCCCTGAGACCAGTGAGGTAAGTATGAAGGTTTGCAGGTGCGCAGCGCGGATGCCATTCTCGGGTCTCTTTTTCCTACATGAAGCTTGTACTTCTTCTACCTAGAGCTTATTGCAGCTTTTTTTAGAGGTGACGCGTGGCGGCGCGGCTGACCTGCGGGCGCGCGGGCGCGTGGTCGAGCACAGCGAGGCGCACTGTGAAGAAGAAGGACGAGCCAGCACCCAGCTTGCTGGTCATCCAAATGCGGCCACCCATTTCAGCCACGATGCTACGGCAGATGCACAGGCCCAGTCCCGTGCCGCCTGCACAGGGAAGAACACGCGCTGAGACGGGGAGAACAAGAACGACGCAGCGTCTGCTGGGCGGCATGCCCCTGTTCGTTCGCAGCCTCGAATGCATGCGGGTTGATCTCAGTGCCACCATTTCCACGAGTACGACGGGACTGACGGCTCGCGATATATAATCTCTACACACTTGATTACGCGTCATTTTGGGACTTCACATATGCTGCTGCTCTGCAAACCTGTGGACATTTTCCCTTAGCCTTGCACTACGCGGCACAAGTCCTCTGAAAGAAGCCCAGAACATCTTGCGTTTTCGCTCGCAAGCAAGAGCGTCATCAGCCCTGTTGCACGGCCGCCCTGACAGGCCCGCGCGCCCTCACCGTATCGCCGCGAGGTGGAGCTGTCTGCCTGCATGAACGCCTTGAAGATCCTGGAGCGCGCCTCGTCGGGCACCCCGATCCCGGTGTCCCGCACCTCCACCTGCACCAGCCGCGCCGGCAGGCCCGCGCGCAGCGGCGAGATCGGACTGCTGCCCGCGCTGCTGCCGCACCCGCCGTCGTCCTCGCTCCCCGGCTCGCTCCCGCACTCGCCCGCTTCGTTCCTACCACTGCTGGAGCATTCATCAGTCAGACCGTCGGATGGACCCCGGCAATCGTCCTCATTTCCATTGTCGCGATTCTGTGTCGCCCCGTCGCCACAACCAGGTGATCCGTTACTGCTATGGTCGTTCCGCTCCCCAGGTTCTGCCTTTCTTTGGTCATCAGCCCCGTGCACACCATTACTGCTGCAATCACTACGTTGCTCGTCGAGCGCGCCGCCAACCCCGCCGCGTTCTAAACACACCCCTTCTTTTTCTGTGCAATCCGACTGAGACTCCGCCGCACTTCCCGCGACCACCTCGTCCCCGGACCCGCGAGAGAGCGGGTCGTCGTCCATCTCGTCGGCCATTTTGACGTTGACTTTGATGGAGCCCGCGTGCGTGAACTTGAGCGCGTTCCCCACCAGGTTCAGCAGCACCTGCCGCAGGCGCAGGGGATCCCCCACCACGCGACCGGGCACGCCGTCGCTGACGTGGCAGCTCAGCTGCAGGCCCTTCTCGCGCGCGCCCTTCTGCAGCAGCGCGAGCGACTGCCCGACCTCCTCGCGCAGCGCAAACGGCACGCTCTCCAGCCCGATGTTGCGCGCCTCGATCTGCGCAAGCACGGGATGGGGCGCCGCGGTCAACCGTTGGTGGCCAATCGCAGCAATACAGACCGGACTTGACCAGGCGCTGCAGAAGCAGGCTCCTCCCAGAAGTGAAGAATTGAAGAAGCGCGCAGCGAATGTCGAAACGAGGGGCGCGAAGCTAGACCTTCCGAGCCGGTCGAGTAAATCTCTAGTTATTTTGCGGTCCCCCAGACGCTAAAGCTTTGAAGGAGATTGCTTACGAGCGGAGATATGCACCAGTTTCCAACGAAGAGTAATACATCAACGGAGTGAACAGTCGGATTTCTCTTGCCACAACCTTGACTACAATGGAAACTGCCCCCAAACTCGCGAAGCGTCTCGCATGGTTGTGCACACTCCTGACCGATCTCGCGAAGGCCCACCTTGGCGAAGTCGAGGATGTCGTTGATGAGGTTGAGCAGGAAATCGCCGCTGCTGCGGATCGTATCCGCGTACATCTTCTGCTCCGGCGTCAGCTGCGTGGCCAGCAACAGTTCCGCAACGCCGATGACCCCGTTCATGGGCGTGCGGATCTCGTGGCTGCAGTTGGACAGGAACTGGCTCTTCGCCTGGTTCGCCGCCTCCGCCGCCTCCTTGGCCGCGCGCAGCCGCTCCGCGGCGGCCAGCGTCAGCTCCTGCACCAGCCGGCTCTCGCGGATGTCCTCGATCAGGAACACTGCGTACCTGCGCAGAGGTGAAACGTGTCACTCGAGTAATGCACCGTTTCTCCGTCCGACATGTCGCACGGTGTCCTCTTTCTAAGCTTAGATGTCCAAAGACATCCATGAGACAGGCGCCGTGCGCACGTGCTTGAAACTGAGACCCGGAGCACAGCCCATGCGAGAATCTCGTGCAAAAGTCTTGTACACACCCTCGCTGATCCTTCTCCCTGTCCTAGTTTGGCCAAGCACACCACGACATGCAAGTGCTTGACCCCACGCACCCTGCTAGCGGCTCATCTGAACGAATCTCCAAATCTGCTCGAGCGCAGTAACAACGCAACCATCTCCTGAACAAGCGGGGGGCCCGTGCGTTTCCCGGATGGTGGCCCTCACCCCGGCAGGTCCTCGGAGACGCACATGGTGATGGTGATGCGCGTCCAGAGCAGGCTGCCGTCGTGCCTGCGGCAGCGCAGCTCCTGCTTGAAGCGCTCCCCGTGGCCGCCCCGCGCAAACGCCTCCCATGACGTCAGCGCCGACTTGAGGTCCTCGTCGGCAATGAACTCGCAGAACTTGTGGCCCACGATGCGCTCCTCGGGGTAGCCCAGCATGTGACACGTGCCCTTGCTGCATTCGCTGATCCGGTACTCCGACATAGCCACCATCAGAGTGCCCAAGCCCGCAGCGTCAAACAGCGTCCGGTACCGCGCCTCGCTGTGCCGCAGCGCGCGCAGCGAATCCTGCACGAATACGGCCCTCTTATATGCAGTGGCCGCTTTTGTATCAAGGGTCGACAGATGGAGGAAGAAAATGCTGCTACACAAGGACAGGCTTGTTAGCTCAAATGATGTCTCTGGTCAACTTTAAGGAGGGGACGCAAACGTATGTTGACACGTCCTGCAATCATCCTTAGGTGCCTTCACGATACACCCTTCACCGGAAGCACCCCGTGATATCTCAAAACCCGATGCAGCGCCGAGGGGCACACAACTTTAATGCTAAGGGAAAGCACACGCGGAGAGAGACCCACCTTGACTTCCGTGATGTTGGTCGCTATTCCCAGGACAGCCTGCACACACGGGGCTTCTCTTAGACTTCGAGCCGGTGATGATTACTTGGAGACGCACCAAACCAGTTGAGAACGACGAAGGATGCACCAATCCTTCCGAAGCTCACGCTGAATAGGCGGGCTGTTCCATAGCAGCTACGATCTCGAAAACGGACATCCGAAAGGATATTTTCCAGGCTTGAAAACTCGGCCAACGGCCACTGAATTTCTCTCACGGAGGCAAGCTGCCTAGGGCGCAAGTTGCATCACAACCCAATCAAACACTTATATCCGCGTTTTACGAAAATCACAGATATTTGACAACACAATCTGGCCATTCTCCAAACGAAATGAGTGTGGGTGGACGCTTGCAACTTCTGTCCGTACCCTCAATTTGCAATCCTCCATCCACTTTCCTTTTGTGCTCAATTCCTCCGGAGTGATTCCTTTGAGACAACAAAGCAAGAACTATATCGCTCTTGAAAACACAGCGCCCACCTGCGAGCCGTCGAGGAGCGTGTATGGCTGCTTGAACGCTCGGAACCAGCGCTCGCGGCCCTGGGGGTCCACAAACAACCGCTCCGGGATCTCGGACTGCACCCCCTCCTCCAGCACCCGCCGCTCGTCGCGCGCCATTTCGGCGTAGCTGGGCAGGTTGGCGGGGTCGTGGACCACAGAGTGAGGAAGAACCCCGATGAGCTTCGCGGGCGCCGTGTCGTACAGCTCCCCCAGGGCCTTGTTGCACATCACAAAGCGGCCCTGCAGAGGAAATCAAAACCCAGAATCTTCAAGATGCTAGACAGCAATCACCAGAGAACAGCCATCTCAGTTCTCAAATGGCACCACGGATGATCCAAAATTTGGTACTCGGTCTTAGCGTTGAGTAAGACTAACAGGGCCCAGCGGTCCAAGGGGCGGGACATTGTGAAGCTGAGGGCTGCAGGAATAGCAGACGGAAATGGGCAGGCTTGTCTATCGTCACTCTTTAACCTAGGCCACGTCAGAGAGTGTTCGACTTGCAGATCCAACAGTGGCACGCAGCCGGCCAGATTGGAACAAGGTAAGGAAGCAGAACCGACGTCTGGATAACGTGCAAGAGATGGGTACTTGAACAGGCAGTGACCGCAGCCCAGTCTCAGAGAGAGAAGAAAGGCACCACACCTTCCTTTGTGCATACGAGTCACTTGAAGCAACCGACGAAACGGCACAGCACATCTCCCAGCAGACCTAGCAGTCAAGATTTAGGAGGTTGGACAAATTCAGTGCGCAGGCGGCAGAAACCGCACCAACCGATGGGGCGGAGAAGACATTGGCCGTCTCCAAAGGATCCCTAACCTGCTTATCCTTGGCAAATATAAGGTCCGGGTGCAGGTCCAGCGTGTACTGGTGGTGCGCCTTCAGCGTGGCCACCTGGCCCTCCAGCTCCGCCACCTTCGTTCTGGCAGCGGCTAGCTCCGCCTCTAGTTGCGCATTGCGCGACTCCCGCGAGAACGTGACAAGCAGCAACTGCTGGGCCGTAAGCCCCTCCTCATTCGGCACTGCACTGCTTGGTGCAGAGTCTGTGGGGGACGGGATCGAAGGAGGGTATTCGCCGGCCCCACTTATTTCCACTGTCTGCATCTCGACAGACACGGGGATGCGCCAGCTGGCCGTGTCTCCAGGCGTCGGCCCACCGCAACCGTTTAAGTTCAGACGCTCTGCATCCCCGAGCATCATCTTGCTCGCTTCCTGTCCCAGCTCTGTGACGCCCGCCCTGCTACCATCTGCTGACATCACCACCCCGCACCCATGGCAAATGCACTCCTTACAAGGAGAACTGGAGGGACGGTCGCCGGGCATGCCCCGCAGAGCGCTTGTGAATCTTCTTGCTTCATCATTGTCACCCGATTCTACTTGCTTCATAGACTCGTCCTGAGGATAGCTGGCGGCTTGCTTGCCCCCAATTCCAAGTTCTGTCTCCTTCTCCATGGACCAGGTGTTGAGGAATGCAGAGAAGGACGCCAGTTGCTTCTGGCCCCGCTCTAGTTGCCCCACGGCTTCTTCAAAGTGATGGGCAGACAGGGAGGGAACCAAGTCTTGCAGTGTCCAGCGCTGCAAGTGCACAAAATAAGGAGGATTCAACCAACACATCATAACACTTTTTGGACGCTCATCGCTATTTTGGTCCACCAGGTTCTGACACAGGGCTTTTTGGGAAGGACCCTTTCAACTAACAACTTCGCGCGTGGCTCTTGGAGAATCTGCCTGGCCAGTTGTGTACCACAAAGGACCGCAACTTTCTGCACAACGGAGTGTAGACTACTAAACAATAATTGTGGTCCGCAAGAAGCGCCCTGAGCCATATCACCAGAAGAGTAGACACTAACAAACCCTCTTGCACAACTCTGACACTAAACACGACAGCCTGCCTCCACCCCCCCGCCCAACACAGGTGGCCCACACAATCAGCTCACTGGGAAGAATGCTTGCCTGCAGCAGCGTGTTCTCGTCCGGTGCGCCCACCACTCGAATTAAGCCTCGGCTGCCCGCAGCGACGCGGCCCGAGGTTGCGCTGACCAGGCATTGCAAGCTCCACGACTGTCGCACAAAGTGCTCCATCACAAAAAAACTCTGGCGAGACCTGAGAAGAACGCTGTCTGCAGCTCACATGAATCTTCGAGGTTCTTGAAACCGTTCCAGATACCAAGGAAGCATGTGCTGCTGATGAGTCAGAAGCTCAACCAAGGCTCTGACTTTTCCCGCCGAGGATCATCCGGAGTCTTCGAACCTCAGGTCATGAGCCACCCAGCGACAACACGGAAAGTGAGGGTAGCACAGCTCTTCCCAAAGCTGGGGTGGTCAATGACCCTTGGCACAGCTTAAAGTCTTCCCACCTCCTTGTGCTCCCCTCTGAATACTGCTGAAGGCCGTTCAAATACAACGCGTTTACCTCTCCGTGGTGCCTCCATCTATCTATCCGCCCTGGTGCCTCCCTGTAACGATTACGACTGGTTAAGCCTAACCTCGTTCTCGACAGGATTTTGTTGACCGCTGTCACGCCAGATTGGCTCCTTGCCATAGCGTGTCCTGAGCGTGCGCGCGCGCGCAT
>DF237904.1:10007-21835 GCA_000708835.1 Klebsormidium nitens | reverse complement strand
ATCATCCGTTTGATGATGGTTTTTCGAAGGAAGCTGGCCATCATGCGGGGGACATTTCTCCATCCAGTCAGCTCTGCCCACCCGTCCAGGTAATCCTGTTTGCAAAGACATCGTTTGAATCACTTCAGCAGAAGGAATTGACACTCCAATGTACCAACCTTCTGGCTAGACTGCATGATTTGAAGGGAGTGTCTGGTGAATGAGGACCGCACATGGTACTGGTTCTTCGCAAGTGCTTCTGTGCTGTCAGACAAAACCTAAACCCCCAATCCATTCCCAAAAAGTATTTTGGAATTCACGGCTTTTCAAAATGGAATCTTGAGCGATTGAAGCTGGCGTTTATATAACCTTGAAACTGCAAATGCGGTCATTCAAGAATACCATACGAAGGACATCGAGCACATGGCCTCAACATATTACTGTCTTTCAGTTGACTTGGATCCCGAAGACTTGCATGTCTTATGCACCCCAATCAATAAGTCAGCGCATAACTTCATCTTAAATTCAGAGCCAATGCGTTCCTTCCTCACCTCATTCCAGCACTCAATGGTCCACTCCCGTATGTCATGATTCCTGGATCATGCCAGCCAGTGCCCTGTCTCCCCGGTTCGTTCGCACATTTTCTTCCATTCCTGGATAGTTGGCTGAGCGACCTGGTCCACAAGAACTTGGTGTCCTGAGTTGTACCATAGAGACTCCAGGCAGAGGTCCCTTGACGGAGGGCCTTGGATTTCCTCACAGTCACCTGTGAGATTGTTGCCTAAGAAGAACTTAGGCTTTGGAACAAGGTTCCAGCTTCAGCACGATGGTGCTTCCAGATTATTGCTGCAGACAGAGCAAGGCTGGCGGCCTCAGCAAAGTGAGTTTCGGTGTGCGGTCCCATCAAGGTCGGATGCAACCCAGATTGCCAGATCTGGAAAAAACCCCGACAAAACGTTGTAGATGACATGCTGCAGTACCTTGCAGAGCGCCTTCGCAGGACACAATTCTCGGTTGTCCTACCCAGCTAGGTACATTGTCATCATTGATTGATCAGCAAAGAAACACAAAAAGTCACGGAAAGTCACATCTATGATCTGCATTGTGCAGACAGTGTGCAGGCTGCAGCGGCTAAGCAGCACCTAGGTAGTTCCCACCGTGCTCACTGCTACTGCTAGCTTCAGAATCATACCTATACTATGATATAGGTATAGATATCCACCCGGGCGGGAATTGAAAGCCACTCAAGCGGGGCAAGGTGATGTGGAACTTTTCAGATTATCTACCGGTTCCAAAGTCGCTTGAATCATCATCGGCCGTGTTTGGGCCTATCTCCGCTTGCCGCGTCAGCTACCCCCCCCCCAAATCATTGGCACCTAAATACCGTGCAGTATTCAGGTGCCAGAGTATTATAACAGGTAGGTAGTAGTACCACACGTCTCCGAGGTAGGCGGAGCCTAGTAGTATTAGTACCTACCTATCTTGAAAGAATCGCCAACACTGGCTCGAGCCTGAGGCTGCAAGAAATCAACAGCAGATTAAACAGATCAAATTAGATCAAATCAAGAACAGATAACTAAAGTTGCACAGCCTCAGGAGTCAGGTAGGAGGTACGCTGGTTGTTGGAGGAGAAACGTTGTAATCTTCAAGGTGCAGAGCGGTGATGGCCGGTCGGAAGAATGTCATCTAAGCTACTCTAATCATTGGAAGGGAATTGCGAGAGTTCCTTACGGTGAGAGCATCACAGATTTATATTGCAATGCTATTCTGCATCTTTCTTTCATGTGCAGAATGTGCAGGCATCCGTCCTGGATTCAGCAATTGATGTTGACAGAGGGCCTCGCAGTTAACCCCACAGCTGCGGTCGCAAGCGAGGGCAGGCTGATTGCTGGCGACCTCACTGCTTTCTTAGTTAATCTGAATGCTGCTTTTGGTCCAGGATTGAACCGTCAGGACGGCCTTCAAAGTTACGTGCGTCTTTTAATATGTCAATGGCATGTTGCAGCTCAAACATTCAAAACGGAGAGAGCATGGAATCCTTTCAAATTTTCTTACTACTGCTGTTTACAAATCATGATGTACCTTCCCGAAAGTTGTCAACCTGGTGTTGCATCAGTTGCTTACTCTTTGTAGATGCACTGAAGTTGATGTGACGCCACAGCTGATTGTGCTGGCTTAGATTTGTGGCGCACCAGGAGCTGCATGAGTGCTGGAGTTGACATTCGCGTCTGATGGTGCCATTCATTACTGAGAACTCTTCTCTTTCATACCTTGACAGAAGTATTTCAACTGGTTATTGGATGAATCTGCACCATCCAGAATCTGGGTTGTAGTTTCCCACTGGGAAATAAGGATTATGCTCCTTGGGGCTGAATCTCTTCCAGTGGCTTACTTCAACTTATGAACTCACTCTCAGCATCCTTGCCTTTGCCGCTTGTAGAGCTTGTTGGAAGAGAGCTTCCCCAACAATTCGTGCTGGGGGAATCCTATTTCCGCAGTGTGCCCCGACGAGCTGCACACAGTCTACTCGTACCGCCCCTTAGGCTGCCACTTTTACGCAGCTCTTGCAACTCATGTGGAGTTGACGGAGATTGCCAGGCTGTCCACATGACTAATGCGTGCCCAGGCGAGTGCAGATCAAGGTACGAGCAATTCAAGAAGTTGAGGGCAGAGCTGCTTCAAGTGCAGTACGCTGCTTTAAGCAGTAGTCTGTCAACAAAGTGGTCCAATTAGACCTTCTTCAACATCACAAGTATCGCTTTGAATAATCACTACGTTTAACAATAGTTCGACCTTGTCTACGAAACGTTGGCGCTACAAGAGCTTAAGCGGAAATGGAAGAGCTCTTTGGGTCTTGAACGAGCAACCTGAGTTGGACCTTTTAAGTCGATTCTTCGCCTCTCCCCTTGTCGGAAAAGCATTTTCTAATGTATGTGGCCCTAGAGAGCGCGTTCGAGGCGGTGCGCAAAAGCTTTCTGCTTGCCTCAAATGAATGCGAGCTAGAAGAGGTGAGAACTGATTCTTCGAATTGGTACATGGCTGTTGAAGGAGAGCGCGTGAGAGCTGAGCTGCTTCTTTCCTTCAAGCGGCGCCAGAATCAGCGTCCCAGTGTCAGAGAGCAGGTGACATGTCTGCTCCTATTTGAACCGTAGTGCAGAAGGGCAAGGACTCAAGAAGACTCCCCCTTGCCCCAAGAAGACTCCATGAGACGTGATAGTTTGCAATAAGTTGATCACACTCTGGCACATTTAGCCATCGATATCATGTTAAGTACTACTCTGGAGGCCAGTATAACTTGTGCGTATTCAGAGTGATGGTACTTTAGAATGGTGTCAAACTTGCACAAAGGCATGCCCCGGTTCTTACAAAGTAATATGAGCAATAGCATTGCAGGTCACGTTAGTTGCTAACGAACATCTGATTGCATTCGTCAATATAACAGTATCGGAGAATTCTGTCCCATTTTTGCGGCAGGCCCCCAGTGAAGGAGTAATTGATGCTGTCATCCAACATCACGATTGGTCCATCCCGGCCCCATGCCTCGTGCAAGCAGGCCGGGCGTGCATCATCCGATATTAGTCACTATACCCATGATGATCCTCGGATCGAGCCGGCGGCTGCATCTCAGGTTCACCTCAGCAACAGATTTATCTACAAATTGCACACACCGGGCTTCGAGGTTGTGGCTAAATTGTTGGTCGGAGCATTCCATACTATATACAACTGATTGCAGCAAGAGCACGATCCGAACTGCATGTACGGTATGATGACGGGAAGATGAGAAACTCAAAACATAAGGTTCTCAAGTGATTCTTACATTTACACACGATCTGCTGGAATCTCATACTAAATCGACGGGTGAAGACTGGTCTCGAAGGCAAGAGTTACGATGCTCTACAACAGGTCTTCTGTTTACTCTGACTGGGAACGCTGCTACGCAATGCTTCCGGCTCAACCCGGTCAGGTCTACTGGATTTGAAGATCAAGCGGTGAGAGCCCAGTGATGGACCCTTTCCTTACAGCCAGCGCGCGAGTCCTGAAAGGTCCAAAGCGGCAGAGGTGTGCTCGCTCAGCTGCAAGCCAGACAAAACGACGAGCTTAGCCTTCAGACTCTCGGGCTCCATAGAAGGCAGCGCTATCCACGTTCGGAAATCAACACCTACAGTCTTTCTGTTCAGAGAAAGGAAGATTGAGATTAAAGAAGCTGGCGACTCCAGATGATATGTCATCGGACCTTTGCTCCTCTTGAGCCAAAGGGCAACGCATAACAATAAAGCACGAACTGGACACGCTTCGATGAGCGGACAGAGCCAACGGAGAAACTTGACATGAAACGCAACTGAAGCAGTGTGAGCCATAAGAAACTGGTCAAAATCAGCGGTGATAGTGACGCACAATCGCACACCTTCGGACGAGTCAAGATACGGGTGAAGCAAGGTGGGAGACAGGATTGCTCGAGCCGTGAGGGAGCGACCGGACACATTCAGACAATCAATCGAACATTTATCAAGAGAAGATGGCAAGTGCAATTTGGACAGTTCTCAGGCAATCCAAACTCGCCAACCGCTGCTCACAATGTAGATTCAGACCCTGCGTCAGGTAGCAATCTGACCAAGACTTGTTGGTGACAGGAAATTAGTCAAGGCTCTCTGGCCACCGGACCGGAGACAAGCCGGTGACTAGATGTTGGACAAGGCAACTCAATGACGTGGCGGAGATGCCAGAAATGGTCGGACAATCAAAAAGCGCACTTAAGCGGGCCGCAAAAAAAACGGCATAGACCCTTTGCAAATCTCAGCAAGCTATGTACGCTTCCCTTTGAGCTTGTATACTCCGGGTTTCTAAATCAAAAGCGGCTTTCCTCTTTCGAATCAAGGCCCACCTTCGGGTCAGTGGCCCAATCAAAAGCTATAAAAGTGCCTCATCTGGCACTGGACTGGCCTGCGGCTTTTTGAAACTGGGCCGGCTCCTGTCACATCTCACCTGGTGGTTGGCGTTTGTTTGCCTGATGTGCGTGTCTCACATTGATGTGCGTACCATTGGAAGCTCGCAAGGGGACGGCACAACATGAACTCCGTGCCACTGAACCCGAAAGTCCCCAGCGAGGTGTGCTGGTAGCAGCACTCCGTTGGCGTTGGCCCACTTGTAAGACACTTTTCGGTCGCCCCTGCTCAACCTTCGATTCATACACCTCCCTTCTTCACCCAGGAAAAGGTAAGCATCACCTCTGAAGTGCGTCAGAGAGTCTAGAAGGTCAACCAGTGGTTGGTCTAGCAGAAGACTTGAGTCGTCCGAAAGGAAGGCTATCGTTTCCCGCTTTCCCCTCGGTTGCAATGCCCACCCCCGGGGTGTCGCTTCCCCCCGCCAGCGTGTCCTGAGGTTGATGATATCGTACCGCCCCAGGCCAAAACCTGCGCCGCCATCTTGCTCTTCAACCTGCTCACCTCTGCGACTCATTCTCTCGTCTCCCCAATTGTCGGTTCTACGCAAGTCAGTCGCCCACCTCTCATACTCAATGCGACTGTCCGACATGTCCAGGTTTCCACTCAGCAGCAGTTCCATCTGATCATCCCTAAATACAGGAGCGCAATTAGGAAAATAGAATCTGGCAAAGCATTCCTTTACACCGTGTGGAAGGATTTTGATGGTTAGTGTGGACCTGTCTTTGCTCAAGAACCCCTCCGCTGCCATAAGTCGGCCAGGGAAAAGATTGAAATAGCAAAGAATCATCAGCCTTTCCTTTGGCTGAGTGTCTAGGCGTTCTTTACCATCCTGCTCTTTGACCCACTCCTTCCACCGTTGATAAACCAAGCCCAGGCCCGAATGACTCTGGCCATAGATCTTGGATGCACTGCCAATACCGCCTGGGCACCTTGCTCAAAATGAGATCCAGGAGTCCGTCTTGGACAGTTTCCAGGGAACCCATTGAACTTTCAAGTTTTGACTGTGTTCATGCAGGGAGGACGCTAGCTTGCACTTCTGGTTGAGCTTCAGTTTGAGCTTCAAGTTCTATAGGCTGACTCTTGTGAGCTACCTACGGTATACGGTCTCTTTTCTCAGGTAGGTACTAGGTGATGCTGAGCCCATTGCCCAGTGTAGGTACCATCCGGTTTGGGCAGTTTACGTTCGGATATGCACGAATATCTATCTGAACTGAGAAATTTTGCCCAGTTTTTCGACAGCAGAAACCCATTTGTCAATCATTTTGGCCTGAGAAAGGCAACGAATCGTACACACGTAATTCCAATTTATCTGTGCCCAGATTCAGACTACATATACGATTGTTGATTTGAAAACCTGTGCTGAGCCTAGATTACAAGGAATTGCAATCATTTATCGAACAAAAACAATATTCTGCCGGAAAGTAGGTAATTCCGTACCCTTACTACCTAAAAATCGGTGTGACTATTTGTGACCTTTTGTGACTCCTCAACTTGGAACCGTGTCGACCAGTCAGCGCTAGGTATTGGTATTATTTTGGTAATAGAGTCGGTGAATCGTACCAAAGTCCAGTAAAGGTACGGACCATTTCAAAATTGCGCCTTGGCAGTACCATACGAGGTAGGTCCGCTGTGCATAAAAGCGCAAAGCTTCCACTTTTCAACACTCCTAGCTCGTACGCCGGTTTAATGGTTTATTTTGCTCCGGAAAGTTGAACAAAACTTAAAACCCAAACGATGAAGTTTGCATGCACGATCAGCATGCTACCCGGCCTTAAACCCAAAAGGAAACCCCACCCGTCCTTCTGCTACTTTTCTTTGTCAGTTTATTTTTCTCTCTTGAAAGTCAACGTAAGGTACATAAAACCGACCCCCTTTTGTGCAGGCCTGATAGAACCAACAGCTGAAGTTCTCGGCCAGATGGGTTCGCTAAAAGCTGTGCCCCAAGAAGTCCTGGATAACATTTTGAGTAGGGTGCCCCGGCGATACTGGCAGTGCTTTCAGGACGGGCACAAGTTCTGGGGCCTGGGCTTGGTCTGCAGAGACTGGAACAAGTGGGTCAAAGAACAGGATGGAGAGGAACGCCTGAACACTCAGCAGAAGGAAAGCCTTTTCCTGATTTGTTCCTCAAGTGAACATAATCTCATTGCAGCAGAGGGGTCTTTGAGCGAGGACATGTCCACTTTGAGCATCAACTTGCTCCCACATGGTCCATCTGAGCGGGCGCTTCATACAAGCGCCATGGACCTGGATTGCTTCACCCCCATTTTTGCCCATGATAATTTGCGTATTGACCTGGTGTTGAACAACGATGAGTGCCATGTCTTCTCTCGGATCTCCTACGGCCTCCGCAAGAAGGATGGGTGTGTGATAGCAGAGTCGGCTGCAATGGGGTCGACGTGCATTGGCACGGGTGCAGCACCGAGAGCTCACCTTGGTCGAGGTTGCATGCGGTCTTGGGCCGCATGAGTCCCTTCACTTTTGGAGAGAACCTTGCGAGCCCTTAGCTTTGCAGTCAGAAGACTGTGAAGACTTGGCTTTTCTGGACAAAGACGAGCTCCGCTTTCTTGTTTCAAGGGAGGAAGTGCTTCGTTTTAGAGGAGATTGTTATCTCCTTGGTTCTGAAGAAGGGGTGTGCATGAACAGAAAGTCGGGCAGGGGAGACCGCCGTGTTTCTTACATCTGGTATACTTCGGACAGGCGAGCACTACCGGAAAATCCAGAAGTTCAATGGGCTGGAGTGCTGATTGGTTGTAATTAGCGAGGGCCACAAGAGAAGAGATCATGGTCAGTGAGTCCTTCTCTAGTCTGTTGTCTTCATGAAACTTGTGGGTCTTGGAGATGCTTAGAAAGCGTCCCAAGAAGTTGCAGGCTTCTCCTTTTCAGTTGAAAAGGCCTTCCGCATGGAGTCAGCAGGTGAAACAATTGACATGATGGGACCTCCAAAAGTCAGCAGAGGATACGTAGCTTCAACCTCTGTGTTTATGCAGATTCCCTTGCTGCCTTTCATGGACCAGAAGTATCTTGCACTGCCAAACTCAAAGTCCGCTGCAGAAGTGTGACCCTCCGCTGAACAGCAGCTTCCGCTGGCCCAATTTGCAGGCCTGCCCACTGTAGAGTTTTTAGGGACTGCTACCCGGTGCTTGGTTGTTCTTTTGAGTTCTTTGTAGGCTAAGTTGCAACCACACTTAGCCCCTGCTTGCGTCCTCGCAAATTGACTCTCTGGACAGCGTGCTGCAGACCGGCGGTTTCGATTCATCTGCATCTCTGTTTACTACCTTCCGCTTTCAAGCTCTTGTGATGTCAGGGACTGACATTGTCTCAGCCCGAGTCAAGTGTCATGCTTTACACAATCATTTTTATCCATTTCTCTTGGTTTGGCTCTCGTTGTCATCCTTTACATATTCATTCTCAATCATTTTTCCTGGTTTGGTCCTCGTTGTTTGCAGGAGATGCAGTCGTCCCTTTCAAAGGAGGCTCATAGTCGCAGCTGCCCGCAGCGACGAATGCTGTCGCCATGAACCTAGCAGGTGAGAAAGCGCATAGTATGGCCATGTTGAAGGGAGTTAAACAAGACTAGAGGAAACCAAGCGTGCGATTCCTTTTCCAAGTTTGGCCTCCTGGAATGGTCATTTGATTGGCCTCACATGTAGCATGTGAAGCCGTTAGGATCTACTCCACCGTGACGCCTCGTAAAGTTGGTAACTGGCACGCTGATCAGGACCGGGTGTAGAGGACTTGTATACTGCTTGCGCTCTTACTGGTATTTGTGGGTCCTCGGCTCCAGTACGTTGTTCGAGTATGTGCCCCGATGAATCTATTGTTTGTCGCTTCTCATCGTGAAGCTTTTGAAAGGATGTCGCCCATCAGCTCACTTTCACCTATCGGTCAGCTCGCACTTGAATCTAATGTACTGGCTCAACTGTCGCAACCGCTCACTCCCCCTTTCTTAGATTTGCAGGAAAAAGACGGCGTGGACATCGTACATACCGCCAGCAAGCATAATGACGTTGGAATGCAACACTGGAATCACGAAGCTTCTTGTCTCGGGAGTAGAGTTGGTTACTTTTGATCAGACCGAGTTTAGTTGGTCCGTGTTCTGATAAATCACCCGCTCAAGTTTCCCCTGTAGGAATTGGTTTCTTGCTATATTGTGCGCAGGTTGTAAGCCAGGCCAGCCTCATCGAGGTCGCCGCTGATTAATACTTTTGTAACACACACCCGTCATAGCGGTACTTGGGCGCCAGAAAGGCGATCTGTACAATTTCGGACCGTTGCAAATCCTAGTGTCAATGACGGCCAGATCGGTATCAAGTGTTTGCCTTGCAAAATCTCACAAATTGGTCAATAGATTGATTGTGCAAGGTCCGATGAGTACCGACCGTCTTCATTGAAAAGAAGGACTAGTAACCTAAGCAGTTCGCTCGCGAAACTGTGAGGCTATGGCATGTACTATGGTCACAATCTGCCCCAATTCCCCACAACTTCAAAACTTCGCCGCCACCCACGGCTAATTCTTACGATGTGTTAGGGTACTTTAGGTCGTTGTTATGCCACAGAATCATGGCACTTCGACGGGCGTCAGCATGCCCCGGATAAAAAAAGTGTGTGCATGTGACATAGTAGTCTCCACATGCAATGTTGTGGCCGGGCACTTCGATCAATCAGTACAGGCTGGCTAATTGCATTGTCCGCTCCGTTCCGGCGCATGTACACAATCAGGAACAACACAACGGTATGCAAGTCCCGGTGCTGTTGTTTTGACCAATCTCAGCACCGATTTTAGTACCGGGTCTTGAAGCGGGCTTGAGTCGGGACGGACGTCCCGATGCCACTCCCGTCCTCGCTACCGACACCAGTACCGGTTGTCTCACCGGGACCATGAGGTCCGAGTCGGTTTCTGAGATCCCGGCTAGCTGCCGACCTCGGGACCGAAAATTGTACCGAGTTTTCCACCGGGGCATGAGAGGTCCCGGTTTGGCTCCGGAATTTATTCCCGGAGCATGGTCGGTGTTGGTGCAGGACCCGGTGACTTTTCACGTACCGGATGAAACCGGACAAGGACAGGTCGGGACCGAACAAGTCCCGGCCGGTGTGTCCCGGCACCGAATGAGGCCCGGTTAAAGACCCTTCGGTGTTCTACGCGGGCGTTCGGGGCTGCCGGTACCAACTAGGGTTGGAGGCATATCTCCGACGCATGCCGTATTCGTGGCAACGCATGTCACGAATAGTAGTCATGTAGTAGCCGGTACTATTGGCCTGAGCCGCACAGCCCGGAGCGTCGAGATTGCGCATTGAACAAATCATTTCGGGATGATCCCACTGTTTCTGCCCATGTTTTGCTTCAACTGCGACTTGGGTATAAGGTCCGAACTCGTACTATTAAACACAGTGAGCAGGAGCACTACTAGCTAGCTGGCAAAGGCATCGTACAGATCGAGATCTACTCCAGCGCTGACTTGCGTAAAAACTTCGGCTTGTTGCAAGGTTGAGGCTCTGTATCGGCTCGAGTGACGTTGAATCCTGCCAAGCATGCATAGCCGGGCACTGACACGATGTCAACGAAGCTGCTGACCCGCTGCGGCAAACGGGTTGAACAATTTTCGACGCCGTCTACAAAACCTGTGCACACGTGTACTGGTCAGCGTGAGTGTTGAGAGCGGTTTGTTCCAGATGATGCGGTCGGTGTCATGCTGGCAAAGCGGCTCCGAGTCGAGGATTGGCAATCTGTTCAATGATGGCAAATCTATACGGCAAGAAAGGCTTCGGAGGTGAGAGGGCCGTCCAAGAATTCATCGTCCGATTGTTGTTCAACGCGGATCCATCCGACTTCACAGAACACTAGGATGATGGGTTTTTGCCGAGACCTTGCAGTGGTGAAAGGAATTGAAACGCCTGTTTGCGTTCGAACTGAGACACACACATCGTTGTATATATACTCGACACCTGGAGGTACTCAACTAGAATCCTGTCGCACGGGGTTCAATCTTGACCTTTGAAAGCCTTAAACCGCAAAGGGTGTCCGCAGCCTGGGCGCACAATTGTTGGTAACATTCAAGTAGTTACTATGGCCCCGAATACGAAGGCCGGAGCATTGGACTCGGAGCCTGGCATCGAAACGGACGCCACAACGAGAAACGTCTACGGTTGAAATGCATGCTCGATCCATGATACTCAACTGACGAGCATGCTTGGTCCAAGCCGCTACTACAAGAACGATTATGGTAGGAACAGATCTCGTGGCATCACTTCTACGAGCGTCATGATTGGATCCAATGTTCAAATTGCAAGTCAAGCAGCTTACTAGTGTCAGTGACGTGAATATTGGCATACGGGATCTTTTAGACTGGCATGTCTCGCTCAAACGGCTTCACGGTGCCAATGCTCGTTCACTTGAGAACGGTGATTGACTCTTTACCCAATCTGCGTCGAATGATAAAAATATAGATCTATCACATGTGCTAGTGGGCTTCAACAGAAATCATCTTCGTCATCACTGGTGCCAACCGCCTCGACTCAGTGACTGGTCACCGCTCGGAACCTTGCCAGCCAGCATGCATGCCCCACGTCTGGTCCCCGTCTGGTCGACTTAGAGCTTAACTAGTATTTTTGATGGTGCGATGGCGAGCGGCGGCACGTAGTCCGGGGCTAGATGGCTGCAGGTTTTGGAGGGTAGCTTGAGTGGCAATTGTAAACCACGGCGAGTTGCCCGGGGGCGGAAAGTTCTATATCTTTAAGCCTGTAGTCCGGTGCACTGTTCAAAGTTGTACTGGCGTGACAATGTTCTGACGATCTGAGTCCGTGGGTTGTCACCTCTCGGCTTTCGATTTGCGGGGTCAAGATAGTTCCGTTTTAGAGTGTTCCGTTGGAGTTCGTAGCTTGCTGGCTATCTTATTAAAGTTGTGACGA
>DF237905.1:0-21601 GCA_000708835.1 Klebsormidium nitens | reverse complement strand
GCTGTTGCCTTTGCTCGGAACGGGTTCGGCACTGCCTGCATGGGGAGCACGTGCCTTGGGAAGAACCCGATCTATGCCCGAGGTCAAGAGCCTTTCATTTGGGAGAGAAAGCGCAACCGAGGCGGGGCGATCATCTGCCCCGGCGCTGGAGGCCATCTCCTGTGCCTCCGTTGTGTTGAGGCCGAGTATGTTGGAGGACGGCCTTTTGTGTCGAAGGAGACAGGGTGCGTCATCCCCCAAGGAGAGCTGGTCACCAAGTTCGAGCTCTATCCTAAGAGGAAGGAGCTGCACCAGGCACAACCAGGGAAGACGGCAACCGAGGGTGGGCACCAGTTCTTTGTACAACGAAGAGACCTCGCTCCTTGCCCATATTGCACCGAGTCAAAGGCAATATCTAAGCGAGGGGTGAAGAGGCCGCTCGAGGAAGGGACGGCGCCATCAGAGCTCGGGCCCATGAGCATGCTATTGGAGCTCCAACGAAGCAAGGTCCCGCCGACAGCCGTTGCGCCTGGTCTCTTCTTAGTACCACAGTTGGCCTCAGACGGGCGCCTTTTGGACATTTTAGTGACAGACAAGGGGCTCATGAACGTGCCGCGGCTCGTAAGAATTGACCATATGGGGAAGTTTGCGTGCGTGTACGGGCAGAGGGCGTACAGAGGTCATGAGACGAGCTTCCTCGAAGAGACTCGTTTTTTGAATGACTGGTGGCAAGGAGGACTTGCCAAGTTCACCTCTTTCAA
This sequence comes from Klebsormidium nitens, assembly GCA_000708835.1. NCBI lineage: Eukaryota > Viridiplantae > Streptophyta > Klebsormidiophyceae > Klebsormidiales > Klebsormidiaceae > Klebsormidium > Klebsormidium nitens. Next base: position 20,861 of record DF237905.1, on the reverse strand, counting down.
CGAGGGGCGGTCCTTTGTCCACGAAGTCACAAGGGAAGGCGTGCAATGGGTGTTGCCATTGGATCAGTGGGGGCGTGTTGGGGCGCCTCTCTACGGACTGGACGCAGAGGCGTGGGGGTGCGGTCCACAGCTTCGCGTCTTTGTCGTGTGTGATTGGGGAGAGCAGCCCGTGGTTTGCGTGCTAGGGGGCAAGAGTATGCACTGTAGCCACGTGGACTGCAATGGCGCGGACCGGTGCCGACACCTCTCGAGGGTGCTCTCAGAGTTGGCAACGCTTGGTGGAGTTGAGGGCCCCGTTGCAAATGGTGCTCAAAACGGGAATGGCCCGACCCTTGCCAAGAGGCGAGCAGAGAGGCTGAAGCAACAAGAGGCTGGATTGAGAAGGCTCCTCGTCTGCAACAAGCCTGTGTGCCGTCGGCCGGACTTCAAGGGCGCATGCACGCATCAAGGTTCGCTCGAGCTTTGGGAGTGCTCTCCTGCTGCTGCTCTCGACATGGGCCACAGCCATAAGAAGATTGACACGGTCATGAGCAGAGGGGGAGTGGCGGTCACGAGCCTCTGTGAGCGCTGGGGCGAGGCTGGAACTAGACAACGCGATGAGGCCCAACACTTCTGCGCGCCAAGGCCTTGCGACCCTTTGAGTCCGTGCGATCGATCCTGGAAGCTCGAGAGCAGAAAGGGGTCGTTATTTGCTGCTGGAGCGCGCTATGATGTCACCACCTTACGAAGGGTCTGCCGCATCGCTCCAGGTCGGGAGGCGGCGTGTTGCTCGCTGGCCTACGATGGCCAGGTAAGAAGGGGCTCGCTTTTCATTCATTTCTGTGATGCGTAATCTTCCTTCTGTCTTGCATCACATTTACCCTCAAGATATGGCCTGAGGTCGACGCAATCGGTAATGCTCAAGCCAGCTAGAAACGCTTGCATCTCAAAGTCGACTCCCAAAGCTTCGAGTTCCTTGTAATGATCCATGAGATGGTTCCTTCTTCGCGCAACCACCCTCTTCCTCCAAGCATCTCGAGCCTTTTTGTACCCCTCCAACCCGTTGTTTTCGCGGATCGCTTGAAGAAGAACGTCTGATTCTCGATAGTAATGCTTGCGCAGTCTACTTGAAACCCATGGGTAGGTGTATGGCAGCCCTGTTAGATCTTTAAGGTGGTACTTTTTGCGAGCTTCAGCGCTGGTTAGACATCCAAGTTCCTCATGGGAAATGAGGATACATCTCTGACACATGAGTTGCCCCTCATGTGGAGAGAGAGGCCATTGGAGACACTTGCATTTTTGTCCACACATCATGCAAGTTTGTTGAGGCTCCTTGCTTCTTGGGCAAGGATGCGGTCCCGCCGCAAGATCCAATCTGGAACGATCAGGATACTCGCGCATCTTGTCTCCAATTGAAGCCTGAGCCTCCTTGCACGTTGATGCTGAAGTAGCTAGATCTTCGAGATTGAGTTTTCCGTTGTCTCCAACGATACTCAACACTAATCCAAATTTGGCGTTGACGTCCATACGGATTAACGAACCGTTATTGAAAGCCACTAAAAGAAGGGAACGTGCAGGACGCGGCAACCGATCAAGTCTCTCATTTCCGCCCTTGCAGGAGGATGGCATCTTCAACTTTTCGGGCCACACCCTTATTCCCCACGGCCTTCTTCTGCGCAACCACTTTGCTGCGGCCCTCGGGGCTTCCCACAGCCTCAACTTTGAGGCGAACGACATGGCCACAAAATGCCTCGAAGGGCCTGGTGTCTCGAGACTGGACGATCGGGTCTTTGACTCAGCTATGCAAGCCTTCAACGACCTGGCCGCACGCGCGCGCATCCAGCACGTGTGCTCGCGTGCCAACTGCGCGCACCTCTACACAAGCGAGGTGGAGGGGGCAGAGAGAGAGGCTCGCAAGTCAGGCAACCCTCTCAGAGCAGAGCGAACGGAGGGGCCAAGCTCCGACCTATCGACCTATGCCTTTGGCCAGGACAAGGTCGTCACTTTCGATGGGACCTTCTTTGCCAACTCGAGCGCAATGCGCGACAGCTCGGAGGCCTCGCTGCATAGCATCTGCGAACCAGATCCAGCGGTGCCTCGGGTAGCTGGCGGCTTCACGCCCCTCAGCGTCGGTGGAGTGCGACCCTCAAACGTGCCGTTGGAGAGGATCGACTGCCCTTGGAAGTATCGCAACGGACTATCGGAGTTGCGGCCGGCCGTTCGCAATCTTGCGTTTAGATGGTGCAACTTTCGGAAGGCGCCAGGGCAAGGAAGCAATGCGCCCCTTTCGGCCGAGGAGTTTGTGACCATGCGCGAGGGGCTGCCGCTAAACGTCAGAGCTCTGATCGACCACGTGACGGAGTCGGGAGCGTGTCCAACCCCCGACACATGTGCGGTCTGCAAGGCGGTCCCTCGGCGGCCTTGGATGCAAGGTTTCCTCAAGGAGGGCCCAGTTGGAGCAACGGGCTGGTGCCCGACCCACTTCCAGCCATTTGGGGCTCTCCTTCACGCCCTCCTTATCCCGAGATACTCCTGGGTTTTTGGCCGAATCGTGACCCTCAAACTGCTACGCCACCTGCTGCTAGAGGGCCCGCTTGACGAGAGAGGGGTGGCGTACCTCTCCGAAGACGGCCCCATGCTGGCGGCCATCTTGCGCCATCGACCTGTTGGGAGCGGCTTGTACGCCTTCCCTGGGGCGCTCAGGCCGCTCTTCAGAGACATATACGCCACCAACCTCCTGTGCTTCGAGCCAAGCGCAAATCGGCCATTTGCATCCTCTCAGTCACCTTTGGCTGCCCTCCACGATGCAACAGAGCACCTATGGGCCCTCGAGCGAGAGAAGCTCAGACTTGTGGGTCAGCAAGAGGGGGCTGCGATGGAGTACGCCGAGCAAAGGGGGGTGGCACTGAAGAGGGCCGCCAACTCGCTCCTATTCGAGCTGGAGGTTCGTGACCCAGAGTGTTATGGAGAGAGTGGCTTCCTTCAGGCGCCTTCAGCAGCTTATGCAAAGCGAGTTGCCGAAGTCTCTCAATATCCTTTCCACCGTTGCTCTATGGGCGGCCGAGATTCGAGGACTGGGAAGACGAGATGGGCCGGGGGAAGAAGGGGTCGGAGGAGCGGCTCAGCCAGCACTGCAGTGCTCCTAATCCTCGACCAACCAAGGGGCGCGCTGGATTCTTCGTCGCGTGCTGCCAAGACCGAGGGCCCCTTGGCTATCACTGGCTGAAGGGTGGCGAATCCGTCTCGGATCTTGGAACAGTGTTGTTGACGCGCTTCCCGTTTAAGACGTTGAGGGGGCTCACAATCGTGGAGGACGCGGCGTGCAATGCACAAGAGTGGCTTCTCAATCGGGTGCCACAGCTTGCCAAGTTCATGCTCTTCCTTGTGGATCGCTTCCACTCAGGGCCGGTGAGCTGCGCTCCATCCGGAGCCAAGCGCTACGCGACACACACCTGCTCTCCAACGCTCTTCATCGACTCTTTCCCACAACATCGTCACACAATCACGACAGCGTCGGAGGGCATCAACTCGGGCTTGAAGAGATGCGCGGCTAGCCTCCAGCAGATTACGAGTATCAAGCGGTTGCTTAGCAGGGTCACGACCATTCTCGATACGTTGTTCGAGCGGTCAAAGTACGCGGTCTACTGGAGCCAGGATAGCAATCCGCTGAGAGACTCGATTAAGATGGGGCGCGGTTGAGGTTGTCATGTAAACTCACCCATCACTCATTCCATGCGCTTTTTTCACCAACATCACAAAATGTCTAGCTTAGGGCCTGGTGAGTAACTGATCACTCTACTAGGTTGAGATGGTAGTGATTTTTATGATGGTACTTCTCAGTAGATCAAGTACATGGATGCCATAGCTGGATTTCAGTCTCCTACTGCAAAAATCGTTCGAGATAAGAATTCGAGCGTGCTTTCAAGCGTCCGTTCACTTATTGTACGCGCTTACCAACAACAGCAGCTCACTAATGTGGTGATTGACATCGGTGCATTGGCGGGGATACGTGCTCTAACGGCACCGTTCAATTTGACAACTATCACGAACTTTGTGATACGCTCACTCCTCGCGGAAGGCTTTCGAGTATGCAAGATGGAGTCGACAAGTCCCCATCATGTCTTTGTTGAATGGGGCAGCGTACTGAGATCGATGCGAAGAGCCAAGAAGAAGTATCACTCATCTCGATCTACTCCGCTATATGACCCACGTCAGACCAGGCAGAAGCATAATGACTTACCTAACACGGAGATCAGTGAAACGGATTGTGAACCAACGGGAAGCGTTCTGATGCTGGACTTGCTTGTAAATCCCCAGAAAGTGAAGGGATATCTGGCGAAGGCGCCACGAAATGAGACCTTGCCGGCCACGCCTCATAGAGAGCCGACCTGAGCCCTCTGGAATTCATAACCTTGGTCACATAGCAGCATGTGCGATTCCTCATGTAGAGCCGTCTCGATTGAGTAACCTAAAGCATGGTCAGGAGCGCAGCAATAACCAAACCCATGTACACAATCTACCCATGTCCCGTTCTAAAAAGATGTCCACCCTTCATCACGATTCCAAGACGGCTCCCTGAAATTTCTATAGAAATTTCAGTGCGTGATTTCCTGGTGAACGGCACACGGAATCGTTCAAAAGCGAAATGCGACATACCTTATTGACGACAAGTTCACAGATTGTGACCAGCTTTCGTCACGATTCCGGATTCGAGTGGATATCTGGGGATTCCTCATGGAACTTCTTTTCTTTGCTAGATATAACTAGCATGGCCGCCTCCTCAGTAAGTCCGGCTGTGCCATCAACATCCGACCGTCTTAAGGTGATCCCGTGTGGCGAGAAGAGTCTAGAAGAGCTTCTAAAATGCGACAATGCTCGCTCGCATGCAACAGTATCACAGTATGTGCTTGGGGTCAGGACGATATATTACACTTTAACAGGAGAACAAACCCTGCCCCCCGACTTAGAGTGGATCCGTTCCAAAGTCAGCACCATCATTCCGACACTCCAAGCAAAGTATCCAAATAAGGGATCGCTGGCGAGCAAGCTCACGCCCCTTCTCGTCATCTGTCGCTTGCAAGGATGGAAGGAATCTTATGACGTCTATTTCGACGCATTCCTTGAGGCCAAGAAAGTGGCCAGAATTAAGCTAAGTGCAGTCCTTCCCGATGCATCCGTTAGTCGAGATGACGTTGTGAGCAAGGTGAAGGAAGTTGGGCGCCTGATTCGTCGTTACTTGGTCCCTAAGGTCGATTCTGGGGTCGTCCTTGCACGGGACGAGGTAAGAAGCGTCTTTCAACACCTGATCCTTGTTGCGTACATCCTCGAGCCTGAAAGGAGGAGATGTTGGGCCGATCTTCCGATTCAGAAGAGAGATGGTTCCTTCTATAGCACATTTGCAGCTGTTGCATTCACCATGAAGGGCACCACGTTGAGAGAGAGTGGAGACGGCACGTTCAGCTTGATCCTAAGAGATAAGGGGAGTTCAGGGGAGGAGTGCGAGCGAACCCACCCCCTGACGGCCAGGTTCTGCTATTATCTGGATAGATCCTTGAAGCTCGTACCACGTGCGTACTTCCTTGTTTGCACAAGAAACTTGGGATTGGCAATGAGCGAGAACAATCTTTCGAGATTCGTCGGTGACATCCCGTTCTCGAATGGGAGGTCTCTAACGATAAGCCACCTACAGCAGTTATTTCCAGATCAGCACAAGGGAACTTCCAGCAGTCGCGATGACATCTAGTTTCATGCTGCTTTTATTGCAAGCGGAGAAGATGAAGCATCTCTTATCATTTCGTCCGCTTTTCCCGGTTGAATTACAGGAAAGCCCGCTCTAATAAGCTTTTGGATGGTCTTCTGGTGGCTTTTCACGCCAGATTGGTATCGAGCGTATGCTTGAGAGAGGAGGATGTCCTCTTTGTGGCGTTTGTAGTAAGCCCGCAGATGGCGGAGGTGCGCTTGAGGGTCACGTTCTCTGTACCTTCGCAATGTTTGACAGTGTGCACATGGGCACACAAAGACCTCGTCCTCGTATCTAGTGAACGTGGATGCCGGAGAGGGCTTTTCCTCCATTTTTCAGTAGCGCGAATTCTGCTTAAGAAGCAGAAAAAAAATGGAAAGAGGCGAACGCGTTTGACATGCTCTAGAAATATTCTTCAGACACTGTATTAAGAAACTAGTGATGGCCGCCTTCGAGGAAGTTCAGGACGTGAGCGTGTTTGGCAACTCTGGCTTTGCACTCTTGTGCCCAAATGAAGGGGAGCGAGTGACACACCCACCACGTGGTTTGAAAACTCAGAAGCGGTGCGTGGAAGCAGCCATCCGGCGCTTGGCCTCAGAAGGTCTCTATGGAATACCCTTAGAGATCAAGTACAAAGGAGGACAGAAGGAGGCTCTGATCCGCCAACCATATGGACACATTACATCAGTTGCTATCTGGGAAAAGTGTATCGGAAGGATGTTCGAGAAAGCACCGAACAGAGTGAACTCGATAGCTCTCTTAACCGGGATTTCAGACGTGTTCGCATTGGATGTCGACAAGGAAAGCAAGGTAGGCAAAGAAGGAGTCGAGATTCGATCAGGGCTTGAGCTTTGGGAGCAACGTATAGCTCAACACGGTGAACCACAGACTCTGAAGGCCAAGTCGGCCAGAGGAGGGCTTCATTACCTCTTCAGGAGCAGCTTGAGCACAAGATTCAAGCATCGCGATACAAACTTTCGATTTCTAAAGTACAACGGCCATCATTGGGCTGTGGATGGCCGTGGAGGCATGGGGCTCCTCTTCGTTGAACCGTCCTCATTTCAAGACGAGTCGGGCACAGTCTACAGATACGCATGGGATAGATCGCTCTGCAACGTGCCTCAAGCAATGCCGGGATGGCTCATCGAGCTCCTGACAGGTAATGAAAAGGAGCTTTTTGGCGCGTTGGACGGTGCAGCTCCCTCGTGCAGTCAAGACTCGGGATCTTTAACCCCAATCACAGCCATCTGCAACGCCCCAAGAGCTCTTGGAAGCTTCCCGAGCTTGCAAGCCGCAAAAGAGAAGATTGCTAAGTTTCTAAAAGAGAAGCTCCCCAACGATGAAAGTTGTTTTTGCGGGATGGACAGAAAGACTCCTAACGATTGGCACATTCTCAAGTACAAGACGAACGGCATACGCACGTGCCTCAACGGTGAGACGCATAGCTCGAACAATTGGAGCGTCATGAGCAACGGCGCCCTCTTGCTGTATCGTTGCCTGGGCACAAGGTGCAGCCAGAAGCCGAAGCGTTTCCTGGGCGTGCACCTTTGGCCCGAATGCCTTCCTGAGCAACTCGGGAACGGTAAGCTCCTCCACGATTGCCATCAGTATATTTGCACGATGCTATGGACAGCAAGTCGAAAGAGGAGCAGAAGGCCAGAGTTAAGATCTTGGCGGATATCACCGTAGCCGTTCTCAACACCTACTGCGGCGTGGTTGTTGGGGTGTCCAAACCGATCTACATCGAGACGCTCTTCCGTCGGAGTATCGACGGCGGGTTAAAGCCAAAGAGCACCATTCTCAGGACTGGAGCCGACTTTGCTTTGCGTTGCGAGTGCCTCTCTCTACAGCACCTGCCGGCAAAGACCGCCGGGCAATTCTGGCGCCAATCTCCCCATCGGAAGATCTACGACTCAATCGTTTTTGACCCAAACCTGCATGGACGAGAAACAAAGGACTACAATCTCTACCACGGGCTCTGTTTTGACCCGAGCGAAGTTGCTCTGCTCGATGCAGATGGCATGCGCGACTGCGAGGCTCGCTTGCCTCGGCTATTCTGGCACATCCGGCACATCTTGGCAAACGGGGACAGTGCATGCTCGGATTACGTTCTCAGCTGGCTTGCTCATCAAGTGCAGCGGCCAGGAAAGAAGATTGGAGTGGCCCTCGTCTTCAAATCGAAACAAGGCGCCGGGAAAGGCATGATTTGGGACTTCGTGGGTTTCAAGCTCCTTGGCGAGGCCCTCTATCTCTACTGCAATGATCTAGACAAGGTGATTGGTAAATTCAACTCCATCTCTGCCAACAAGCTTCTTACCGTCTTCGATGAAGTGTCGAGCTGGGGAGGGGCGTACAAGAGCAACAACCGATTGAAGAGCCACATCACGCAAGAGAATAACATGCTCGAGAAGAAAGGAATAGACCCCATCCAAGTCAAGGACTTTTGCAACTCGGTCTTCACGACAAACGAAGAGTGGCCAATCAAGCGCGAGGTCGATGATAGAAGGTACGCGGCAATCGAAGCATCCAACCAGATGCTGGGGAACACCGAGTACTTCACTCGTTTATCGGAAGAGCTCGAAAAGCCGGAAATGGCCAAGCTCTTCTTCCAGTACCTTCTATCCTTAGATATTTCCAAGTGGAATGCAAAGTTGGTGCCTCAGACAGCGTGGGGAGAAGCCTTGAGAGCACACTCAATCCCTGCTTATGCGGCGATGGTGCAAGCTCTCCTCGAGAACGGTTGCTTTCATCCAACGAAAGAGACTTGGGCCGCCAGCGAAGACATTTCGGCCACCTACGAGACGTTTCTCTACGACAACAACATCCAGTCGCCGGAAGCTAAACTTTCGAGAACGGCGCTCTGTGGGGCTTTGCACAAGATCTTCAAGCTGCGTTCGGGTACTCGAAACCTGAGCAGACCAAACAACGATGCGTTCAATCAAGATGCAAAAACGATCCGAGGATGGTGGTTCATGCCCGAAGGCGAGATGTGCAACCTCTTACGGAGCGAGAAGGTCTTCCAAGAGGGGACAGCACACCTCTGGAAGGAGATCAAATGGGAGAGGCCTTTGGGACATGCCAACGACAAAGATCGTCCCTGGATGACGAGCCCTGATTCATCGCTGAAGCCTGAAGGTGAAATAAAGGAGCATCGCAAATGTCTGGGTTGCGGGTTTGAGCATATTGGCGTGAAGGTCGAGCCAGACTCAACCTCTACGCTCCAAAAGAAGCCCCTTTAGAGCGAGATGGGGTCCCGGAATCTATCATCACATCATCACACTTCTTTAGAAGTAAAGTGTGATGGACCCAAAGTGAGAGCTAACCCAACAACCAATGGAAAGAGCAAGTGAACATCACAGCATCACAGGCAAACATACACAATCACCAAAAACAGACGATGAGAAAAAAACAAACTGAACTTATTTTGAAGTGTGATCTGTGATGTTGTGATGTCCTTCTCCTCGCTTGCCTGTCTTGTAGGCGTGATTGACAGCACAATGCGTACTTTAAGCCTGAAGATAGTGCAACTAGGCAGCAGATCGTAAAACGGTGCCAGACGTTGGACATCATCTCAACAAAGTGAAGAGACTTAAGGCAGTTTTGCAGGCATTTGGTCATTACTAGCTCTTGTTTAGCTTTTTACGACTGACCAGGTACTCTAAACCAGGAACAAAACCTATGACATCCTCGTTTGGTTCTTGACAACGGCCTAAAAGCACATCTTCTTGCATGCACGGTTTTGCATAGCGAGGAGACCTTTTCAATAGTGATGGATGCCTTGGGTCACGCGAGTGCTGCTTGCGCGCCAAATTCTCTGAAATATATGCATCACGTAGCGCGCGTCTCCAGCTCACACGAATCGTGTAGAGACTAGAACATGATGTGTCCCAGATCGCTTCAAAACCTTCAGCGATCAGGCGTCGAATGACTTCATGAGTGATGTGCCTCATTGAGAAAGGAGGTGCTAAGGCTCTGATTCCAGCCAAAGCCCCCACATCTAAAGAGATGCTAGTGACTCCGCTTTCCCGATACGCTCGGAGTATTGCCGACTTGGTCGATTCGAGCACTATCCGATCCATTTCCATAATTGCAAGACGGTTCTTTGGTTGGAAGTCGAGAATGCGGTCCATTGACTCTCTATTATCTAACGGTCTTGAAAATGATACATGCATTCATTTGTACGACAGCTTGCATTGATCCATAATATAGCTAATTAATCACTCGGTAACTTGTCCTTCGGCACAATGATACAAAGGCCGATGTCATCGTCGCCTAACACCTGTGGCGCAGCAAGATCCTCCAACAACGGTTGGCCAGACGGCCTCCGTAGCAGGTTATCCAAGTCACTCGCATCTACGCTGTCGAGGTACTCTCGAAGTGCGGGGCTCAGCTCCCCCCTGTACTGCCAGACTCGAGGGACTTCACGGAACTGCAACTTGACGAGCTTTGCCATTCTAAGAACGTACTTTCGCTCCAACTTGTACTTGTAGTCGCTGTTTCCAGACCCCGACTCGTTCTGCTTCCCCTTCCCTCGCCGTGGACGCTTCACCTCGATCTGCTTCCCAACTTTGAGGCCCATGTACTTGAGCACACCATTCATAACCGTCTTCAACTGGCCCGGGTCAAGATGAGCTTTTCCCTCTTTGGGTGCCGGCAAGTGAATGCCAAACATCTCAGAAACGGCACGCTCAGCCATTGCCACTTTTGCACCAGCGCGCTTAGGGCGGCCTTTGAACAGATCCGACCCCAGCAGCCGATCTCTGAGTCCGCCTGCCAGCAGCGAGCGAGTCTCCCCGCGCACATCAAGAGGATGCGCAAGGCCCATGTCCTTGAGCAACGTCCGTGCGGCTTCCACCATGACGACCTCGTTGCTCTTGCGAGCCACTGTCCCCTCGTCAAGGAACCTCCCCTCCACCATGACCTTGAGCAGGAAGTCGAGCTGCTTCGAAAACGGGGGCTTGAAGGCGGCCTTGGTCTCCTTGAAGAAGTGCTCGTCAAGGTTCTTGAGACCGTAGTACAGGCAGGCCTCATACCTAATCACCTCTAGGTTCTCTGCCCCTTTGTCCCTTTTCACATCTCGCAACCGCTTCAACCGCCTATACTCCGCTGCATCGATCGCATTCGCCTCTATGATCTTGAAAGCCTCTGGATCCAACCCACGCCGCTTTGCACTCTTCTCTGAATCCTCCTCGCATTGCTCAATCTCTACCACGTGGCCAGCTCGCGCGACCTGCAGCTGGAAGTCCTGAAGAAGCCGCGCGTCCGAGTTCCGCCGCTCTGCTTCAGTGTGCACGTAGGCACGGAAGAGGGGGCCGTCCTCGATCAGGCGGACAGCACGGGCAGAGTTCTCGGTGCGCGAAACGACTCGCCTCCACGCAGCCGTCTGATAGGTGGTGCAGGCTTGTAGATACTGCAGTGTCTCCGCCAGAGTGACGCGGCGTGGGAGGTTGAAGGACCCCTGCACGCAAGAACGTTGGAATGAGCGATTCAAAAAGAAAAGCCATGGCCTGGCCGACCTTGCAGCGCCTCACAAACAGTGACGTACCAAGGTTCTGCGTCTTCTTTATAAACAGATCTCAAAGGCCGAACCTTGGTACCTCACGGTGAACTATAACATCCCTGAGAAACTCTCAGGTATGGCAGACCCTGCAGGGCCCCTGAAACAGAGGCGTACCAAGGTTCTGCGTCTTCTTATTTACAAGATTAGAGGCCAAACCTTGGTACCTCACGGTGAACTACAACATACTTTGAAAAGTTCGAAGGCATGGCCGACCTTGCGCCCCACTCACAAAGTAGTTCAGGAGTCGCTTTGCTTTTCTTAGCAACGCATGCCAATCTCCCAACCGAACAAGAGAGATGTTCGCAAAAGATAATACAGCCTCCTCGTCCCACACTGTGCTCCGATTGTGCCTTGTAGTCCTCACACCATCTTGACTGGACGACAGAGAAGAAGGGTTCGCCGTTTCTTTTGGCATTTTGAACACACTCTGTACAATCAGACTGGAGCCAAAGCACAAGAGATGTCCTACCTTGAGCTGCTGCTTCGGATTCGCAGTCTCTACGGCTGGCTGGTGGGGCCTCGACGCCCGGTTGAGAGGAGATCCGGCCGCAACTTGCTGGTCCAAGCGGTTGCCCTCCTGGTGGCAAGAGAAAACACCAGACACATCATCCCTCTGAGACTCGAGGTGCCAGCTTCAGCTTCAAAGCAATTGGAACACTGAAATTGGCACAAGCAGGTTCTACTTGCGCGCTCAACTCCAAGTTGACGCGAAAACGGGATGGTCTGGTGAACGGTGCGAACCATACCTGTGAAGGCGACTCGTCGCCGGGGTCGGGTGTCTGCACGGCCGGGGCCGTCGAACTCTGCAGAGAAAGACCTGTCATCAACAAACGCTCCTGGTTTCTCGAGCAGGCTGCGCTTCTGCGTGCAGACCAAGTTGCAAAGGACTTCCAAGGAGGAAATTTCGGTTGCTCAGACTGGGGCCCTGATTGCAGCCCAATCAGCCTCGTGACGCCAACTCAAGCGAGTTGCAACAGGGCAGAAGCTCTGTACGGACAGCTCGGCGCCTAAAGAATCTCAATGTTGCTCGAACACGCGAGATTATGCAAAGCCTGAGCGGCTCTAACATCTTGAGCGCGCTCTGCCATGCAACGCCTTTTGCCATGAGCACATTGCTCACCTGACGAGAAGTATGAAGACAGGAGGCTGGGATCTCCGGCGCACAGTCGAGCACAACAGAGATGGACTCCTGGACGAAACAATGGACCAGCGAGCTCTGCGTTCGCCGGACCCGCAGCGTCGCTTGCCAGGCCGCCCGAGCCGTCGTGCTCTTGCGGCACATGTAGAGGAATTTGGTGTGGAACCAATCCTCGTCGAAGTTCACGCCAGCCTCGACGGTTGGGCTGTACATGAGCAGACGGACCTTCCAGTTTACAGCAACGTTCCTCAAGAGAGCCGTGTTGTCCCCCCCACTGAGGGCCTTGTGGATGAGAATGTCGCTCTCCGTGAGCGAGATCTGCGTGATCACTCGGTCTTGGATGCGCTCCAAAACTTTTGCAGACATGCTGACCACGACCACGTTCTTGCCAGCAGCAAGATCACTGACAATGCGCTCCAGCCACGCCCTCTCATCCTGGCAGACGCGAAACGTAAGGGGAACCTGGCAGAAAGTGCTTAACGATTCAACGCCCCATGCTCTGAAAGCTTTGCATACCAAGAGCGGGGCCCTTCTGAGCCATCACACAAGGTAAGCAAGAAGGTAAGCAAGACTGTCAGCAATGCGGTCAACAACAGCACTCGTTTTTCCAGGGCAACTAGGAACCAACGAGGGGAAGCGAAGAGGCGCTGAGATAGACACTTGCATCACCATCCTGCATCAGCGTCTAGAAGTCTGATGGCCAAGTTTGCAGCAAGCAGAGTAGCTCGAGGGGGCGCGCAGAGACGCACAGCTGTACGGATGAGACTTTCGATGCCCTACCGATGCCCTTCTCGTGTTGATGATGAGCTTTCCATGCACGGCCGCGAGTTGAAAGAAGTCGTGCTCCCGCTGCCCATATCCGTCGTCCATAGCCAGCACCCGCGTTGCCCGTTGCACGATCTCCAGGAACAGCTCCCCAGTCTCCATGCCGTTTCTCAGGGTCGCAGCCGAGAGATGCGCGAGGATGCTGGCCACTTCGTCCAAGATCACGAGGTCGAAGGGAGGAACCTCACCAATGCGACCAGGCCGGAGATTCAGAAGACTGTCGACTTGAATCACGATCTCCGGGAATCGCTCACGGGATTGGAGCGCCGTTAAAAGAGTGTGCTTGTCATCCGGATTCTCAAACCATTCGTTCTCATAATCAGCCTTCAGGTCGAGATAATTTGCGGTGCGGGGAAAGCGTTGTTTGAGATCCTCCGCCTGCGCTCCACGGTAGGTGATCATGCAAGTTCTCATTGGGCGGCCGCTCGCTTGCCGGACCAGCTCGAAAAGCTCGTCCGAGACCGCCCCGCAGAACACCGTCTTGCCGGTATTCACACCCGACCGGATGCCAAGGAGGGGGAACTTGCCCGCGATCCACCTGCGCAATGTACGTGCGAGAGTCGCTGTGCAGACACGGGCTGACTTGCTGACAGGTCACGAGTGGTTGCTTCTCAGAAGCATTTCACGAGGAGCCTTGAACCATGATCAGGGCAGGCTGAGCTCGATATCAAGCAAGACAGAGGCCGCCTATGCGTCTCGAAGTGATTGAGGGTGCATGCACGTGCTTCAAGACAATCCACATGATCCAGATCAGTCTGCAAGCTGGTAAGAATCGACGACTGGATCACGCCTCACGCAAAGAACTTGGAGTCCATTCGTGACACTCACTCGTTGGCGACCGTGTTCAGCTTCATTAGGTCGTCTGCCGTCGCTGACCCCGCTGCTACCTCGGCCAAAAGCTCAGAGGTTGACGCGCCAGGAACCCGCTTCAGGTGCTGCACGTCTACCTTGACGGCGCCAGCTTCGAACGAGACGTTGTCCTCGAATAGGTCTCCGAGGTAGAACGCCCTGCTAATGCACGGCGATTCTGAGTCTCCGCCCTCGGTGTTGTTGCTGAAGCAGAGGGCATAGATCTTGCCGTTTGGGTTGAGGTGGCAGGTTAGATTCTGGTGGTTTTCATGGATTCGACCTGTGTAGCACGGCTCCGAGCGATCGCTGTAGTTGAAGCGATCAGGGCCTTCCTCATAAGCGGTCCGGTGCAAGCGCTCTCTAAGAAGGGCGAGCATGCGGGCCTTGACGAACTCCTCGTTCTTTGAGCTGCGCTCAGTGCCCCGCTCAGACATGTCTCGAGGGTTTTTGTACCTCTCGTGAAGCCTCTCAGGCAATTGGAACGGCACCTTGACCTCTTCGCGGGCCTGCAGCGCATTTGAGAGAGATGAGAAGCAAAAGAGGATGCCAGAATGCTCTTTGAACGGCTTTCACAGCCTTCTTACCCGAAATGCAGCGAACAGACAAGGTTAGATGGCAGCAAACGAGCTCGCTCAGACAACCGATCCTGTAAAGCAGCAACTAGCGAGCAGCAAGCCTAGAAAGGCACCTGCACAGGAAGTGAAGGTCACTGAACTCAAAGCGACGTCTTCCTTCGAACTCAAAAAAAGGGCAACTTCCGGATGTTGCCTTGCGGGTTGCGTTAGAAGCTGTAGTGCACTGAACTGTGGCTGACTTGGAGTACCATCTTGGAGCGACCACAGTTTTGATGCTGCTCACCTCGAGGGGCTCCAACCAGGTGACCAGGGCATCCTTCCAGGAACGGCTCCGGTCAACGCATGACAAAACGCTCTCCGGCCTCTCCACCTTGGCGCTCCCCGGGGTCCGCCACTCACGATCCACTGTGTACACGTTGAGGTCGATGAGGGCGGCGATGCTCGAGTGCCATTGGCGCAACCTCTCTTTGAGCCGCCGCGCAAAGTGGGCCGCCCCCCCCGTGTTAGAGCCGAAGACGAGCTGGCGGGGCGCCAGCTGGTTGATGGTGAGGTGGAGGCTGAATTTCGCCTGGCCGGAGCTCTCGATCCACACGAAGCTGCTCTTCTCCAGCTCATGGCCATAGCAAGCCGCAAAGACAATTCCGGCCCACTCCTCGATCGTCCCCATGACCTCCTCCTTCGTGTGCCTCTCCCCCTCCCCGTGTCCGGCTTCAACCCCACCGTCTGTCTCCTGCGCCCGCTTCGTTTTAAGGGGGAGTCCGTCTTTACCGTCGAGGTCGAGGTAGGGCTTGCAGGGCTTCCCGTGTTGGATGATTTCGGTCACCGACTTGTGCCGCCCCTCCAGATGCGACCGAGCTGTCTCCCAGTCTGGGTACGAAGCGAAGCTGCGCCACGAAATCCTAACCCCGTTCCTGACCTTGCCAGACCACTTGTGCAGAACAACCTGGGCTTCATGGTTCAGGAGCGCAGCCTCTTGCTGCATAAAAAGCTTTGGACCAGGAAGGCGCCCCCTAGGGTTGGCCTTGGTTTGATGGAAGCAGTTGGTGCCATGCTCTCGCACGCGTAGGACTCGGAAGTCGTCCTTCTTGAAGACCTCGTTGCCTGTGAGCGGGTCAGACTGCACCACCGGCTCGGGCACTGCCTCATACACCAGGGAGCTGCATGAGGGAGCGTTAGAGTCAGTTGAAGGCTCAGCGAAATAGGACTCTGCCGATATGGGACTTGATGCGCGTGCTTGGGCCGTGCACTTGATGCGCGTGCTTGGGCCGTGCTCAGATGAGCAACTCTCTCACTCTGGAGAGCTTGCCATACCCTCCAAGATGTACCAGAAAACTGCCGTTTACTCTCCAAAAAGTTGAACGTCATGTTGGAAAGGTGGAATCCTTAAAGGGCATGTAATGCTTCTTAGGCTTGCCATATGCCCCGATGAATGTACCAAATAGAGCACTTGACGTTTCAGAATAGTGATTAAGGCAAATCTGAAACCCCACGTGCTCAATAAGGCTCATCAGAGAGCTTGGCGGGCTTGGAGCCGGGTGCTTGCGCATGGTGAGTGCAAGGGCTCTGTTGCACTTCCAAAAAAGTAACAAAATATTCCTGAAACATTGCTATTGATGATGCTAGATGCCATTTGCTTTCGCAACGACCAAAAGAGACGAGAGAATGCTCTCTCACCTGTGACCCAGTTCAGGATCGGATGGACGGTCCAAGTCCGGCGCTTCCTCCTGCCGCCGCATCTCCCCCATCCGCAAGCGCATGCCAGCGAAAGCAGCATCCACAGACCTGGGCACGCCCCCCCTCTCACGCGTCTCGTCGACTGCACGGTGCACGTTGGGGTCGTCATCTGACAGTTGAGAATCGTCCATGGCTCTGAGGTCATCGGAATCCGGCTCAATCTCCGACTCCGACTCCCCAGAAGAGTCCTCAATGTCCTCGTCAGCATCCTGCGAATGAAGAGAGAGCTTAAGAAGCGTCCAATTGATGCAAGTTACACCGTCTTGCAATTACACGTCGAGTCCCCTTGGCAGCAACGGGGAAGGAAGGCTACGAGCCAGCCCCTAAGCATCTCGAACACTGGCAAGAAGAATCCTCGTCATGAACAAGCACCTTGATTCGCAATTCCATGCAACCGTGGAAGGGAGCGGCGAAACCTCTTCACGTCGGTGCAGCTGAACTGCCACCAGAGTATTGTGCTGATCCTCGGTAAGCGGCTTGGAGAGCGCAAAGCGGCCTGTGACTGGTAGAGAAACCCATCGAAATGTCTGATCCGAAAGAATCGATCCTCCTAAGTCTACTTCGCCGCGAGCAATGCTCACCTCATCAGATGCAGCTGGCGCAGTGGGACCGGTGCGCCTGTGCACCCTCGCATCGTCTACGGGGCTCCTCGCATCCAGGGACCTCTTTCGGCCAGTCGCTCGTCGAGAATTGCGAGCACCACGCGCAGTCACCTGTATTATAAACGACACCGATGAGACGATGGGCGGTCTGGCAGCCTGCGCTGCAAAGCAAGGGAAAGGGCACGATTCCAACCACCGCTGCAACCAGTTCGCAAGCATTTCTGCAATCAGAATCTCGCATCATGAACGAAAAGTGCGTTGCTCAGAAACTACGGAGAAGTCTTTATGACTGGCAACAGAAGAGTCTTGGTACCTTGTGGGGTCGGCCATGCCACCTGATTTCTCTTGTAGTTCACCGCGTGTACCAAGATTCGTGAATAAGGACTCAAAAAGATCCTGGTACTGTCGTTGACTCGAGCGCTGTTGCATTCACTGGGAATGCGAGATCCCCCACTCGTGTGAATGCGGATCCGGCTTCGCCTCCCTCTGTAGCCTGAGCCCGCCTCTCGGCGAGAAACTCAGCCAGCTCCAATTCCGAAGGTTCTTCCAGGTTCGGAAGCACCGTGTTCCCAGGATCAACGTCGACCTGCAAGAAGCGGGGGGCTAAGGTGAGTTGACGCACTTAGAGGAATGCTTCGCCTCCTGCAGCAACAAATTTCGAGCTGATGGCTGCCAACCTAGATCAAGCCCTGTCAGACGAGCAAATCGGAGAACTCTTCGACATCAGCAATGACAAATAAGGCGCTCGCGAGTTGGCGAGAATGGTTTTTGATGTCGTTACGAAGGCGTTCAAAGCCGCCTGCCAGCAGTACAAATGCGGCCGCGGGATGACAAAGCTCGATTGGGTGGCCGTCTTCAAGCAGTGGAGACAAGGACTCGATTTCGACGTGGAAGGTCCTAGCTCATTGTTTTCGATACACTTCCGCGCAGCTTTAGACGAGGAGGGCCGTCCTTCTCTCCTCCACGATGTCAGAGACCTGGAGGAATCTTTGGACCTATACGACGAGGAGGAGTACTACTAGCAGCGTTGAGGATGAGACACTCACTTCTGCGTGCGCGCCGGAACGAGTAGCACGCTCTCCTTGAGACGGAAGCTCTTTGGAGATGGCAGGCTCACGGGATGTTGGCTCGTGGCGCATAGCCTGCAAATAGAGAACTGGGGTTGATCGGGGGGTGGTGCAAAATACACCTCCTGCAGAACGATGCAAGGGGGATGCTGCTTCATGACTGTGCATCCTCCTGCGGGATAGCAGGAAACGAACATTCGACAAGGCCAAATGAAGGGCCTCAGGTCTTCATCATGACATGCTGGTCAGTGACTGCTCACTTGGCAAATGAGAAGCCCTGGCAGGAAAGACTGCTTTGCAAACGGTGGCAATCCCAGGGTGCTTAGCGGGCAGCCTCTATGGGAAGAGAGTTCGTGCCTTCGCTCTTAGCCGTTGCACTCACCATGCGCACGCGCCCGGCCTAGCTCGAGGGTCCCACTTTAAAGCTTACAGAAACCAACAACGGCTTGCGACTCACCGCTTCGTTTGGGCTTTCGGTCTGTTGCGTAGTACCGATGGGTGGCGAGGAGCTTTCCCTGCTCGGGGTTGCCCTCTTCCGGCCTGCAACCTCCGCTGCCTCCTGCACAGAAGCTAGGATTGCATCACACGTACAGACTTAGGAGAACGATGTGGCTCCCAATGGGCATCGGACCATGGACAACGACACCAGATTTACCGGCCGCTTCAGCTTTTCCCGACCCCTGACTACCGAGGAGAAAGCCACTTTGGACGCAGTCCACGACCACCGCCACCAGGACAATCTAGAGCTACCTTATGCAGTCACTGAGAAGCGTCCAGTCAAGATCGAGCGAGAGGTGTTCAAGCCCTTGTACGTTGGAGAGGGGTACGACTTCCTCTCCGAGAAGTACCCTTCCTTCTATTGCCAATGGACTGTCACGTCCAACAAGCGCGCTCTGGTTTGGGACAAAGGCGAGAAGTTCTACGACTATGTGAGCTGGCTGGAGTACCTCATCTCCCACTTCTTCGCTGTGTGGGGAGTAGTGCTAAGCGGTACCGTTAACTGGAAGGGGGCTAATCGAGGTGACAAGGGTTCCATCGGCGTTGAGAGCGACAAGATCATCGTGAAGATGCCTGTGGCTCTCACGATGGGGCAAGCGGACTCACCGAAGGTGCCAGCTGTGTAGTAGGATGGGGTCCGGTAGCAGGAGGCGGGGCGCTGGAGGAGGGGCCCCCCTGCACGGCAGCAAGGACTTGAGTAGGGAACTTAGAGACAAAGGGCACACAGCGAAGGCAACTTCGACCGATGAAATGGTACTACGGGGGAGAGGCAGTCAGAAAAATGGAACAGATAATAAACGTCTTTGCGCTCAGTGCCACGGTTGACAGAGACACTTTGGGGCCAGCAGCAAGTTTTAGGATGCAGCAGCATTCGCAACCACGCACCTCTGCAGAAAGGGCACATGCGATGACCCGCAGGTTGTGTACTGGCCATGGCTGTTACGGATATTCATGGTAGTAGGGGGATTTGAGCGCTGGTCAAGCGACGACCTTGACTGCTTCTTTGAGGACTTTTTGGACAATGACCCCGACAGAGAGGAGGCACCAAAAGGCGAGCGCTTCAAGCGCGTTTGCAGCAATCGAAGAGCGTCAAGGACACTCACCTCCTCGCTGATTCCTAGCGCAATCGGCTGCTCCATCCCCGATTGAGTTGGCTGGCTCGTGGAGCGGGCCGACGTCACCGCCCCAACATCAGACTTCTGCACATGATAGGATTGCGCTTTGATCCGACTTCTTCACATGGACGCCAGTGCCCTTCGACCAGACCAGACCTTCCTCACATGAGAACGCGTGCCCCTGAACGAGACCTCTTTGGGATGTGAGAGTCTGCACATGATGATGGTAGTTCCCTTGGATCGGACCTGAGCACATGAGAACGAGTCTGCTTGACAAGACTCGTCCATCAAAACATTCTCACCTGTAGCTGCCACTCCTCAAACACCCGAGTGTCAAGTGCTTTTGGCCGGCTGCTTTCGTGGACCTCCTGCACGTTGATGACGGCATGAGTACATGACGCCGTGCTTCTAGCACCCGCCCACATCATGAAAATCAACAGCGGTGCGTGACACAGCCGTACAGAGATTGTTCGCCACGTACCTGCCAGGGCGGGATGGTGAATAAGTGTCGTCCACCAGAGCCGCCCGGGGAGTCCGAATTCTGCGACATCCCGGGGTTGCTCTCAATTCCCCCAATCATGAGGAGGGTCTCTGTATCACAGTAACACATGCTGCTCAGATCGGGACATGATGATTCTGCCTTGCAAGTCACAGACCTTAATGGCCTCTTGAATCTCGCATCACCCCAGCCGCAAGCGCTCAGTCATTCGTGCACATGTGACCCTTTCGATCTGCAATGAAAACGAAACGACTGCCAAGATTCCTCACCTATCAGCCCCCTGGTCAGAGGACCCGAGTCCAAGAACATCTGAGACTCGTTTGCGGTGGTGGAGTGATGACGGCCTGCGGCGGGGTTGGACTCGTCGCAATCCGACTCTGGCGCGCCACAGCTCGCATGGATGGGTGCTGCGGGGCGCCTCGCGGGGAAGCACGTGTCAAGGTTGAGGCTGTTGCGGCCAGGGCGCGCGTACAGAAGATCTGCAAAGGGGTGCAAGTACGTTGGCCATGCCTTAGAGATTCTGAGGAGGCCTGCAAGGTCGGCCATACCTCAGAGTTTCTGAAAGATGTTATAGTTCACCGTGAGGTACCAAGGTTTGGCCTTTAAGATTGTATAAAAGAAGACGCAAGACCTTGGTACGCCGCTGTTTGAGGGGGCCTGCAAGGTCGGCCATACCTCAG
>DF237906.1:0-21586 GCA_000708835.1 Klebsormidium nitens | reverse complement strand
TGAGAAGCTTCGCATGGTTTCCGCACATGTGAAGTAGACAGGCAGCGTGTGACCCTGTCCAACCGTCACAAGTACAGCAAGGCGCGAAAAAGGTGCCTTGGTTGGGGACCAGGCCCTATTGTTGGAGCTGCTTGTATACCAGGAAGGCCCTTTTTCGGCGTGGGGAGATCAAGAAATGGGAGGGGAAGTATCTGTGCTAGGGACGAGGCCTAGTAGGATCTCTTAACAGGGGACGAGAAGATCCCCGGTGGAAGAAAAAGGACTTTTCAGGCTGCATAGCGAGTGCGGACAATCAAAACACATCCGTGATCAGTGGAGGCCGCTTATGATGGGTGTTGATGGAGTGATACAGGCAGCAGCACGCTGGTATGCGATGTAGGATCTGCCATGGGCAGCGTACAAGGCTGCCTATGTCCGACGCAGAACGATCACAACATCCAGAGCAGAGGTTTTCCAAGCCATGTACACGGTAAAGCGCCTTACCTGCTTATTATAAGCACACCCATCGAAGTGGCTGTTGCCGATTGGCATTCCAACTTCCCCCAATCTTGTTGCGCTACGTTGAAAGTTTCTCCGAAATGTTTGCACGCACTCCCTTAAAGCATCAACGCTACCCATGTTGTCTTCCTTTACCAAGTCATACTCCCATAGGTGACACACAAGGTGGGTTAGCTCAGTGGAGTCGGATGGTAATGAACAGCGTTGCATCTTTTGAGGTCGCACGTTCCGTGGAGGTGATTGGCGGCGACATCCAAGACGTGGGGGTCGTCGTGAACAAGGCCACGCTGGCGTACCTGGTCAACGTGGCGAGCCGGTGAGCTGCCACGTGGCGCCGCGGGACAATGTCATGTCTTCATCTGGTAACCTCACGCCGCGTTAGCGAGCGGCGTGCAGGGATCTGGTCCTTCCGTCACTTGCAACTTGTGAAATGAACGTGGTTGATCCGAGAAGGCTCCTTTGTTGTCAGCACAGCAACCGGTCGCTTTGCAGCGTGCTCAGTATCTTGACCTCTTGCAGACCGCTCAGAAGCCTTCTTGCAGTTGGTGCATTTATGTGATTGTACAAGGCCGGGAAAACCGGGACCTTTTGTTCGCTGGTGCCTTGCATGAAGTCAAAAACCTGACGTTTGCGTTTCAAGGAGTCCTGCTATTCACCCCTCAGTCTCAATTCGCCCTATTCCCTCAGAAAGCTCGGCACTACATCAAAGCCCTACCTGCAAAAGCTTGTTTCCTGTCGAAACGTGAACTTACATATTCCATTCCACCAGTTAGCCCGAGGAGCCGTACATGTACGCAGTCCACGCCCAACTGCGAAAGCAGCTCCAGCACCACAAGGCCCTCTACGTGGACCAATCCAGCACGCTCGCCGCTATGTACAAGCAGGCCCACGTGGACCTTCAAGATGCTGACACGTGGCATGATTCGGATGGTGCTCAAGGCACTACAGGCACGGACGGGGTTGCGGGCAGTCCGGAACGGCCCACCGGGTACGAGATGAGTGCTGACGACGAGTGGGGTTATGATCCGGAAGCTTCAAACGGATATCGGGTTAGTATTGGCGGGAAGGGCGAGACGGGCGATTTCAAAGCGAGGCAGCAAAGTTTGAAAGCGAAGCTGAGGAGTCGCTATACCGGCGGACTTCGGAAGATGCTGATGGGGCAAGCCAGTCGTTCAGGCATGAGCCTGAAGATCACTGTGGCGCTTATTACATGCTTATGCTGAAATGCTTCAATACAGAGTGTGCCACGGCCCTGGTCGATGCTGGATGACTAGAACATTTGGTGCCGCATAAGATCAAGCTAGATCATGTCAAAACGTTTAAAGGTAAAGCCTTCGCAAAAGTATGAGACGTGTTTAGCGGGCCAGCACTGAGTGCCCTAGAAATCGCAGTCGGCCAATATTGGACCACCCGAACCAGCAGTTGCACATGGTTCATGATCAAATGGCCAGTCCTTTAGACTCAGAGCTCTGCAAGCGTATGGCAGCTTGGCATCTGCATCTGCGTCCGAATGTATACATCCGCGCCGAAGTAAGCATTTGAGTTGCGCTAACGATCATTGAACATTCAGTGATGCATGAAATAATCTGGTGATGCAGTGCATCTTATAGTCAGTATGCATTTAGAATTATCATGCAAGGCATTGATGAAGCCTGTTCGTCGCGACATCCATCAATGTCAAATATTCCTTTATTGAATACTTGTGAGATGCGATATAGGTATAGTATATGGGCCATAGCCATATCTTTAGAGCTCTTTCTGGCAGGCCGGTATACTTAAGTCAATTCGTGTGTGCCAGGCGAATGTCGGGAGCGTGCACTGAACGGTCGATTGAACATATATGAGCGCTCATGTGAGCTCATATGTGCACATATGATGTGCATCACTGAGCATGCATCGACAAGTTTCACTACGTTCTCAGGCGCCTAGCCTTATAGGTCACAGCAGCCGGCATTGTTAAATTGTGCCAGCTCTAGCACAATATATGTTAAGCCAGCATACGGTCGCAGGCTGACATGTGCGCCATGCAAATTGGTTCCTCGCAGCATGCAGCCCTGGTCATGCATCCATCCACCAGGCCTTGTTATAATCGTGGCCAGAAGACTTACAAGCGCTGTCATCTGATGCTGCCGTATGCAGAACATGTGAGCTGTGTCTGAAGGGCAATCAGCACGACACTAATTGGACACATGCAGGTCCACGGATTAGAAAATACTGGAGGGCCCCCATGCTCTCAATCTATCCAAGAGGCTTGCCTCCTTCGAAGCTTTCAACAGGGAATGTCCTGAATGAGTCTAGCACCGTTTTCAAAAGCGCCCGTTCTTGGGCATATTTATCAGCCGGTATTTGTACTCGCAGCTCGTATAGCCGCTTATTTTCGACCGCCTGAACCGTGATGTATCTCCTCTCCCACTCCACGAACGGGACCGTCTCTTTGGGGGTGACCGCCAGTTGGTTGGAGTTCGCCTCTGACTTGACGCTCATCTCAATCTGGTAGTAAGGCTTACCCTCCTGCGGAAGAGGCAAACGGGATTTTAAAATAGAGACCGACTTCACTGTCTGTTGTGCGAGGTCTGGTTGGTTGCAAGGTCTGGAAGCCCAAGAAACAAGTCTTTCAATCCAGATGTTATTCACCTCTGCTAAGAATTCTCAGTCAAGGCGGCTGCCGTGCAAAGGTTCAAGAGGGGATGCCGAAAAAGGGAGCCGCATCTAAGCCAACATGTCGAACTTCTCGTAGGGCGGACGTACGAAAGAACGATCCTCCAAATGAACGACAGCAAATAACAGACGAAGATATGCTCTGTCGCGGTTTCTACAAGACTCAAAAAAAGCAGCGTAGAAGTGTCTACCTGAGAATCAAGAAAAGGGTGCAGAGAGAAAGGACAGCAAAACCCAGATGCAAAGGAAAGCAGGGAACAGCAAAGATCGCCACTGCAAAGGGAGGATACATTTGAAACGACACACGAAAGGAAAGAAAAAGTAGGACGGGATGAGACATGGTCGTTGCCTCACCTCCACCTCTCTACTGCTTGCACTCACGACCTCCGCCGTCCGCCGCACGCCCAGCCGCGTCAACATGTACTCCGCCACGTACTGCTTCTTGATAAACTTGCCCCTCTCCTCCGGCGAACCCAAATCCTTAACCCGTGTTGACTAGGCGAGCTAACCGCGACAAACAGGTTCTTGTCACCAGTCTGGGGGCTGCGGAACTGCACCTCGGCGCCGCTCCCCCGGACTTATACCCAGTAGTCGGGAAGGAGGAGGGTGAAGCCGTCGAGCCGGTCAGTTTACCGGCACAAACCTGGGCAGTGCGAATAACATTTAGCTTTGATAATTATCGGCTCCCTACGTACACTCTCTCAAATCTAACTTAGACAAGCACCGGGCCTATTAGTCAATTTGAAAGGACAAGGCAACTCAGCCGGCTAAATTGATTTGTGTATCAACGAAGCCAGGCATAAACGGAGTTCCAAGTTCGGTGCTCACAAAAGACATGAAAGGATCATTGAATAAAGCACTGAAATCATCTTTCAAGGCCGCCCTGAACCTAGGAGTATGGCGTTGAGCACAACCCAACCAGGCTACTGTACGCAGCAGGCGGTGCCACAAATAGCGATTGTAATTGTCAATCTGGGCGCTTTGGGCGCACAATCGCATTGAAAGCTCTCATTCCCAAAGGCTTTCAGGGACTGTCAGCCTGATTGCCCACCACTTCACGCACTTTCAAAGTGGGCGCTACCAACACGGAACCAAAGAGTGCCTGCCTATCGAAGACTTCACCATCCAAGGGGTCGAGTGGTCTCTGAAAATGCTCACGTCTGACTTCAATTACTACTGCCACCACCATTTTCCGGACCTTAAGTCCTAGCATCAATTGTCGAGAGTTTGCTGTCAGCTTTCCGTCCCAAAAGCCCGTTCGCTGCATTACTTGCTTGTTCCATCGCTGAAGGTGGAGCAAGCCTCCCTTTAACGCCAACTTCTCGTCAGGCAGAACAAATGCGCAAACATTATAAACCCTGCAATTGAAACTGACTTCCTACTAGATTCCTTCAATTTCTTGCGCCGTATCTCACCTTCTGGCGGAGGCCTATATGCGTGTGCCGGCGATGCACCGATTACTGTGTTGCCCACCAAAACCGTCAGCGCCGCCAATATCAACACATTTCTCCGTCCAATCCTGCGTCCCTTGCTGGCGTCAGCACGCTCACCAGCATCAACGGCCTGTTCCACTCTAGTTGCGCTGCATTGCTCCTCACCAACTTTTGCTGCACTGACCTCTGAATATCTGGACTTGTGAACACATAGTGGGGGGCATGAACGGTAGTGTTTGTGCGACGCTAGGAACCAATAGTACCACCACACGGGAAGGATTCTAGCAAGGGCGCTGTCGTCAACCCAAAGGCCCCTGATGAGTAAACCACTTGTGGGCAACTCCTGTTGATTGCTCTCAACGCGCTGCATATGGGTGAGAATGTGATGCACATGATGGCTCAACAGATGGAGAGGTCGTCAGGGCCAGAATGTGCAGGAAAGGGTCACATATGCGAGCGCATACTTGCGAGAGCGCCATCTTCCCTGCATAGCCCAGGCTGCGTAAGAAGAGAAGCTAGCGATGCCAATGCCAATGGAATAATCTATTAGTAAATTAAAGTGACAGTCGCGGAGGGCATTGGCGGTCAGGCCGATGTCTCACGCCTTTCACAAAGTGATGTTCTCTTCACAAGCCCGTACCCAACAAAGTAATCGCCTTATGGCATCCTGGGCGTTCCAATTTCCAACACCCTTTCATAATTCTGAGAACAAGTAGTAGATAGGTAGGTACTTTGCAAGCGCAGCTCTGGCAACCACTGCCAGCATTTTCTGGAAAGAAAGGAACGTACGGCGACTTGGCAAAAATCAATACGGATAATCCTGCAAACCTCCGTCGCCAAAGCCGTCGGGGAATCAGCAAAAGCAGGGACTGTGAGTGGCAAAATGCTCGGTGCGAAGGGATAACCAGGTGGATAACCAGGATCTTTAACTTGTAACGTCATCGAGACTCCGACCAGACGGGCAATCTTAGACTTGAGCCTGCCACCTAGGTATCTCGACATCAGGCAGGCCTGCAAAGCTCTTCAATTGAAGAGAAGATGCAGGTCCAGGCATGACGGAGACGATGAGTCAGGCCTTTAGTTTTCAAGGTTTCCTTCCACAAATGTCAAACAAACGTCCATCGGAGGAGAGCTGATAACAAAGCTTGAGCGACTAGCTAGAATGAGACGAAAATTGCCACCAGGGAAAGATAATGCCAGTGATCAGGTTGTGAACAGAATATCTGCAAGCACGTTGCTAACATTAGCCAGTGGCTGAGCACCATCTTGATCGTACGGCGACTTGGCAATTTGATCGGCACATTTGACTTGGTACCGCTTGCCAGCAATGCCAATGGCAATGGCAATGGCATGCAAGGGGCTGGCTTGCAATGCAACCAGCTAAGTAGTGATGCTCCTTTGCAATTGGTGGGAGCTACTAGTAGTAGTTCTGAGCTCTGAGCGACCGCCAGCGGCAGTATTGGCGCATTGCCTTTACTGGCAGTTGGGATATTGATTGTGCTGCACAAAATTCTGCAAGCGAGCTACTAAAACCGCCCCGCATCTCGCATTTCCTAAATCCATGTGAAGTGGTGACTGGGGGCAAGGATGTTTCGGTGGAGGGGTGTGCCGCAGGTGGTGGAGGGGGCCGTGCGGAGGTTTGTGGTCTCAGCAGCAGGACAGGTATGCATGGGGTATCTGGCTAGGATGACAACCACTTCTTCTGAAACAAGTCCTCTGGCAAGTGCGATGCAAGGAATTGTCGGCTTCTTGTTCTTTGAATCAGCTGCGCTAAAGCAGCATAGCAGCTAAAGCAGTAAGCAAGGGTGCTGAGGATTGGAGGATGGTGGTGCCACCAAATAGGAAAGGGACAGATTTTCTTGCGATCCTTCTTACCCTGGATTCTGCTGCCAGTTCTGAAAGAAAGACTCTTTCATTCCTCAGACTTTTGAATCGTTGATACTCAAGCAAATAGTTTTTTGTTGGTAGACCTCGCACACATTGTACATGAATCCTTCTTTGGAAAGCTATAGGGCGCAACTGCAAGCTGTTTCTCATTGGGATGAACTGCATGATATGAAGCAGTAATCTGAATCCGGGGCCCCTTTTGACATGGTCATAGCTGTAGAGCTGTCATTGACACTGCGTGTCGATTTGCAGCATCTAACTTGCAGTCTCATTGTTGTGCTTTTGCACCAGCAGAAACACTGCACTGCTTTTGTGCACCGACTGCTTTTGATTGATTGTCAGTTTCAACCTCTGCGCCAGCTCGGCACTTGCAAGATTGTCACTTCTTGCGTGCACAGGTGGTTTTGTTGAAAACGTTTTTACTTTGTAAGTCAGAAGCTACTTTCACGCATTTGGACGAGACCTGCATTCAGCTTTTTCTCGGGAGACCCTCATAGCAAATCTTGCTTCTCTCTTACGGGAAAAATTCTCTGCTTGCCTCACAACCACATCATTGCTTCTCCCCTAATGTTCAACATCTTTCGTGCTTCACGTATATGGTGCCAGCATATGGGTCAAAGCTACTCAAAGATAGTGTGCTGGTTTCTTCAATGAGCACTGCCCCTTGTTTCAAGCTGCCCCTTGCTTCCCCTCTTTCAGATCATTAATGGAAATGGCTCTCTGTTTGGCACGCTGAGTGGGAACACGCTGGAGATTCTGCACAAGGTGTCGTTCGACCTGCCTGAGAAGTTCACTGACTCCTGTTGTCCATCTGCCATGTAGGGGCTAACGGGGATCCAGGAATTAGGCAACAAGGCAAGAACTGGTAAGGTTGTGCTGCTTCTGAGCTCTCCTCTGGTTCATACATAGTAGGGCAAGTACGAAAATAGCACGCTGGACATTGAAATTCTCTGAAGGGCCAGAATACCCTATTCTCAGGCAAGACAAAATGTGTCTCAAAGGTCTCGGCTGATTCAGAGCAAGGTTGCTGGCTTCAACCTATTCCTCAAGTACATGGCTTCAGGCTGTTCCTCTTATCTGGCAACTTGAGGTTCTCAGCAGAGTCTGACCACACGTTGAATGCATCCGCCTGTCAAAGCTCTCAATTGGTTCCTTACAAGACCTGACTTTGCAAGTTGCAAAGATTCGATGCTGCATCAAGAGGGGTTGCTATTCTCCAATGAAACATGTACGAGTCAAAGCAACAAAAGAGACACAAGCATCCTGGGCAGCTTGCAGCTCCCAGGACTCCTGACGTGGACATCTACCATTGCTCATATGATGGCAATTGAAGGCGCGATCTGATGGTAATTCTGGCAAAAAGGCGCTCAGTGGTCAACTTGTTTTCCAGCTCACATATCTTTTCGTGACAGAAGGAGCGGCCAGGCCCACCACGCCCAAGAGGGCCGCCTCCTCCTTGGTTAAGCCGGTAAGGGCTTACGTTTTGGAACAGTGCCTATCCGCTCAGTTCTGCTTTGGTATTGTGAAAGCACTTGCTCAGAATCTGGAACCCCAATCTTCCACGTCTGTTCTGCTTTCTCTGGGGGCTGCTCCAGTGATTGTTTCGTCTCACTTTTAAGCTCTGTAAGCTACTCCTGCCTGTTGATGTTGCAGGTCTTTGAATATTTCCAAGCGCAACATTCCCTCACGGTCGATGGCAAGATCGGGGTGCTGACGGGGTGGGACCAGCACAAGCAGTGCTGGTCCCAAGAGCTGTCACACCAGAGGGTCCCGATTGGGCTGCAGCCGGCGCCCTACATCAGGAACACGCGCCTCCTGGGGAAGGGCATCACTAGTGAGTGTCTACTTCTGAGCTCCATGTGATGTGAGCTAGACTAGTGTTTTCGCTTGTATGCCTCTGACTCGCCCTGCACGAACAGAAGTAGTAGTGTCTGCCAGGATCGATTCTCATGACTTCCTTGTGCACTTGCAGTCTACGATGTTAATCAAAGCGTCGACACCAAGCATCCGGAGCTCTTGGATCGCAAGCTACACGTGTAAGTCAGCCTCCACTGCAAGTTCCCGCTTCGATCATTCCCGATCAGGACTGTGGTCCCAACATATCTTTGATCATCTGCTTGGCTCACCTCTGCTTTGCAAATCGGACGTTAGAGGAAGTATGCTCAAGAGCTGTGGTGTTTTGACTTGGTCAACGTTGCAGCAAGAAGCTTATAGGTCCTCATTAGGATGTTTTCGGAGCTGGTTCGTAATGGAAATTAACGTCTTTTTCCTCATTTGCAGCCACAAACTTCTCACCGGTGTTAGCTTGGATCCCTGGCACGGAACGCTCGTTGCAAGCAGGATCATAGGGAAGACCTTGGGGTATGCGCCCAAGGCAACGCTGCACGTCGTTGAGGTAAGACTGCAACTCGTCGTTGCAACCCCTTGTACTAAACCTTCCAATGTGCAGTGGTGCATTAATGCGGTCGAAAGAGAGTAGACGGTGATTTCTGCGACGCCTCTGACTGCTCCGAAAAAGGTCTCATACTCATGTGAGTGCTTTCGGGTCCTACATCTTTGCCCTGTGCTCATTGCCTGCTGGCCTGCCTTGTGCCTGTTGATTCGGAACCGTTGTCCTTAGCTTCTTGTGTTGGGTGCCCTTGCCTGCACTTTGCTTTACACCATGCCAAGGTTGTAAGGCACAATTGTGCTTTTTGGCGGTCTCCAGGTCCCCCCGCCAGATGCGAATGGCAACGTCAACGAGGCCGGGCTGGAGCAGGCCATCAAATGGTATGCAGGATTTCTGTATTGCTCCGTGCTTTTAAGACAGTCAGGGCAACCACTGCTTCTACAAGCGGCTATCTGCTAAGTGCTGGGCCTGCTCGAATCGACCATGGGTTAGAAGTGACTGAGGAAAAATCGAAACGCCGGCTGTATGGGATCATTGGCTTTTACACTAGAGATCACGCCTTGTCGCATCTCTAGCGTTAACGTTGCAAGCTTTTTGATGCAGGGTGTACGAGCATGCGCTTGAGAACCAAGTCAACACCCCAATATTAAATCTTACCTACTCGGCCGCTTCGTACCGATCTAGCAGCGTCAATGACCTCATTTGGGAGTTGCAGGTGAGTTCTCAGTTGCATTGAGTCTGTGCAGTATATATTTGTCTGCAAGGCTGCGTATGTGTTGGAGCACTCGTCAGGAGCACGTGTTTGCTTGAGCGGAGGCGGCTCCCCTGAGTCACTCGTTATATTCGAAGCTGTCTGTGAAGCTCAACAATGCTCTCTCAGCTTGCTAGTGAGCATGGCCCTTTGCATGTGCCCAATTTGGAAGAACGCTCAGGGGCAGCACGGCCAAGATCTTCTCTTTCTTCTCTTCGCAGATGAGCAGCGAAATCATTGTGGTCGCTGCTGCTCCGAATAATGGTTCGATCGATCCTACGGCTACGTTCGAAGGGATGCGGCAAGGTGCGTTGCCTAGTACAAACTGCCAAAAGTCACTGCGTTATAGCGCGTCCTTGGCTTTTTCTGAATTGCATTGCCCACACCTTTAGCGGCTGGCTTGCTCTTAGATTTCCTTTGAACCAATATTCCCGTTGCAGGGGCCAATGGGTTCCTTGTCTCCGCCCTTGCCTTCAATGGCCGAGAGCGATACAGTGCGTGTGGGCCCGGGTTCCACCATGGCGCAGGAGATGACGTGGCAGGTGCGCTTGCCACGTACGGCGTCTATGGGCTCGCTGGCGGCACCTCCCTCGCCACCCCCCAGGTAACGAGACTCCTGTACTTGGACAATTTGGTCTTACCTTTGCACTGCTCCCCATCCGGCTCCAACATGCAAATTTTGGCGATAAGGCCTTGCTGGGGAGTTTCTCCCGAATCTAGAGTTCTCTACAAGTAGTTCCCCTGACGAGGCAGGAGGGATCGAACACCATAATGCTAGAAAAGAAGGTTTATTATCGAGCTGTCCCTTCATGGGCCATGCCATCATAAAATTGTCCTGTTGAAGGTAACGGCGGCTGTTGGCGCTGGCGTTGGAGGCGCTGGGAGGGGACGCCTCCCGAGCTGACGTCATGGACGTCGTGCACAAGGCGGGAGTCATGATGGAGACGGAGACGGACGGTTGGATTTGGCGGGTCACCGTTGCCGAGGACAAGATCCTACAAGTCGCAGCCCAACATCAGGTGAGCAACGTCTTTCCTAACGTACTTTGGATCTGGACACTCAAAATATAGTATCAGTCACTGAAAGGTGTTGAGCTTCCTTTCGCTTGTCACCCCAGAAGAGGCCTACTCGTAGACTCTGAGTAACCGTGTGACGATTGAGGAGTTGGCTCGGGTTGTTAGTGCTCCAATTCCGGCTTTCAAGTAATTCTAGGCTATGAGACAGGCAGCAAAAGCAGGCCGAATAGCCATCATCCTTCTCGAACGAGTCATCAGGTGTTGGGCTCAGTGCTTGGCTTGAGCACGTGGCTTGGGGCCTTCGGAATCACACCCTGGCGTTTCAGCTCTGGGTATAGCATGTCTTTCAATTCCGCTCAATCTGAAACGACTCTGCGAGAGTCCCGAACAAGTAGTGCAAAGCCCGAACATTGCACTCAAAGTGAGCTTTGCCCTCAGGGATGCGCTTGTTTTGCAGGCCGCGAAAGCTCCAGCCCCTGCGAAAACGTTCAGCGGGGGGCACGAGCTGGCGCTTTCCTCTTTGCCCCGTGAGAGCCGAAGCTCGGTCCTCCCTCCTCTCGCTACGTCCGAAAGAAGTGCGTGCCAGCTGGCGCGCGCGCTGCTCAGATGCCTGCCACGTGTCTTATTCCAAAACCCGCTGCTGAGCAGCCTGAGTTGTCCCGTAATTGCTTGGTTCCGACCTGACAACTCGAAACTCGTGATGCAATTACATGTGCCCCCTTAAAGGAACATTGCGTGTAGTCTTGTGGCATTTGCAGCAACCCGTTGGGAGGCTTGCAAACCCCTCGATTGACCGGATAGCAACTGCTGATTGTCATTCATAATTTATTTCTTCGTTGGGAGGCTTGCGAAACCCCTCGTTTATTCGTTTGGCAAGTGCCCACGTCATCGAGATTGTTAACAACAATCTCCTTCCTGTTGTCAGGCACCACTGTCAGGCAGCCGGGGGAGCACAACCAGGCGCTATTGAAAGCCTCCCAAACGCCCGTTGACGCACCAGTCGGAGAGTTCGGACAGCAACTTGAAGAGGTGAGCAAGTCGGAGCCCATGTTGATTGGTAGTCTTCCTTGGTTTTACACTTTATGGTCCTCTTTAACGTTCTTTCTTCAAAACCACTGTTATAGCAATGCGTTTAGCAGCCCTTTGTGGTTATTCGTTTATTTATGAACTTGGAAAAGCTGGGGGACGGTACTTGCAGAAGGTGAGGGCCGCCTCAGCTTGTCAGTCAGAGGCTGTAGGGCCCGTATGAAAGGCTGCAAGTCTTGAAGACTGCAGGGTCCGTGTAAGGGCCTGCAAGTTAACAAGGAGAAAAGCTCGGAGAAGGCGTCTTATGCATAGCAGGGTTGGGTAACGAGCGTTGTGCTGAAGAACTACAGACTGAGCACCGTACTTGGGGATTACCAAGAGGCGGTCCCTGAAAAAGCAGGCCCTGTCGATCCGCCCTCACATGGCGAGAGCGCAGCTTCGAACGCCACATTCCATCGTGCAGTCGTTCAAAAGTGCATTGGAGAGTTTGCTCTAGCCTCCAAAGTCAGAAACTCATTGATTTGCTGTTATGAGGGGGATGCTTCTCTATCTGATTCATTTTCTGTTTGTTGCTTCTCGTTTGCCTGTCTGTCTCAGCCAGATTTGAGTAAGAACTGTGCTTGAGGCCACAACTTCTTCTTTCAGGATTTTCACGGGGTGGTTCGGAAATGGGGGACGGAGCGGCACGAAAAGAAGCTGTACAACCACGTAGGTCTTGTCGAACTGCTCGGCATTGCGGACGTCAGAAAAGGTCAGTTTTCTGCAGAGAATCGATGTTGTGTAGGTTTTTAGCTTCGTGCAGGTTTTGACCTTTAAATCGGATAATCTCGTTGTCCCGTCCATCTCAAAGACGCAGAACCCGTTGGACTGTAGTCCTGCTTTCACAGCAGCTTCACAATGCTTTTCATTCAGTAGTTGTAAAAGCTTTGCAATCAGGACAGAAATGCTGATCGTAGGCATCCCGCGCAAGAACGAAGCCTGCCAAAATGTGCAGTGACTTCGTGGTGAGGTAAATGTTGCAGAAACTTATTCGATCGAAACGCTTGCAATGTTTTTGTTTATATCGTCAATATTTAAGGAATTGGGGTTGCTAGACTACTTTCCCGCAGCAAGAGGTGCTCCGGCAATGAAGGATCGTGCATCCTCCGATTATCGAATCTTTTGCCTTCTCAGACAGTGTCAAATTGAACCGGGGGTATAACTTGTTTCTTCCGAAGCGCTCGAGAATCTTCGGGCAATGGTTTTTAACGCTCCAAGAAGGATGAGCCGCTTTCTCTTTTGCAGGTACGGGTGTTGCTGGCAACCGGGGGTACTACTTGAATAGCGCGGGCGTGCTGCTGAACCAGGCGCTGATTAACTCGGGGCTGGCGTTCCTGGTCAAGCGTGGCTTTACACCGCTGCACACACCCTTCTTCATGAAGCAGGACGTCATGGCGGAATGCGCGCAGCTTGCGCAGTTCGATGAGGATCTCTACAAGGTGAGGCTGCGCTTCATCTTTGCTAGTCTTTCTTCCGATGGAGCATAGGCATTCGGTCATTGCTTGCAGCAACATATCTCGACTTCTCTTCCTTCACTTACATCTCATCGAGACGAGATGAGAAGGTGGCGCCTCGATGTCATCGTTTGCAAAGGAAAAAGGAATGGTGACGATCCTCTTAAACAGAGTTTGGGGTTCGGTCGTTTGATGAAGTTTCTGCAGCCTGCCCTTGCAGCTCCCAAGTTCGAAAGTACTTCACCAATGCGTCTGCAGATTGCCCCGTTCCCGTCGTGTTGAGCAGTCGTAGCATCGGCGCATTGGTGTGTGCCTGTTTCTCTTGCTTATCCATCGCAAAATGCGCTCTTAGACTTAGATTTGTATCGTGGTCCTGCTAGAAGCCCTATCTCATCTGATGAATGCCACACCCGATAGTATCCTTGCTTTTTGCATGCCAGGTGTCAGGCGAGGGGGACGACAAGTACCTGATTGCCACGTCAGAGCAACCGTTGTGTGCATACCATCGGGGGGACTGGATGGACGCGAAAAGCCTGCCCATCAAGTGAGTGACGAAGGACGGTTATTGGTTTCTCGGCGTAGTCCTTGACAGGATTTGAGGTCGTTAAAGTGTAGTCAGAAAGGATGCTCTTCCGTTCACTGCTGGCGAGTCGGCGGATTGCATCATCTTACAGAGCAGAGGGTCAACAAGGTGGTTCGTAAAGTCCACGATCTCAGGATCTCAGGATCCCTTGATGTGAGCGCCGCGTCACAGGGCCAATTCGAGCGCCTCGGGCAATCTGAGTGGCCAGTCTGTTTGACGGCGTTCAGCTCAACGATTGCCGGAAAGGACAATGGAAAGACATTATCCCGAGCTACTTGGCCCCAAATGATTGTTCCAGACTTGTCCGTGACCATTTTGTGGAGCATGGCTGGCTCTCTCACCTATGATAGTTTGTACTTGTGGGGGGAAATTCAGTACGTCAAAAGAAAGACTCGAAAGGTTTTCCAATTTTCGTCCTTGCTAGTGCCTCACATAGCTTATGCTCCCGCCCAGGTACGCCGGGCACTCGACGTGCTTCCGCAAGGCAGCCACGGGTGTTTCGTTGTCTCGCATACCCTATGCTCTCTAAGGTCGCGACACATAGCTTATGCTTCCGGCCAGGTACGCTGAGTACTCCACGTGCTTTCGCAAGGAGGCCGGCAGCCGCGGGCGTTTGTTGCCTCACATACCTTATACTCTCGAATGTCGCGTCACATAGCTTATGCTCCTGGCCAGGTGCGCCAAGTACTCGACATTCTTTCGCAAGGAGGCCGGGAGCCACGGGCGTATCTGTTGCCTCACATACCCTATGCTTTCAACCGTCGCGTCACATGACTTATGCTGTTCGCCAGGTACGCGGGGGACTCCACGTTCTTCCGCACGAAGGCCGGGAGCCACGGGCGTTTCTGTTGCCTCACATACCTTATGCTGTCAAATGTTGCGTCTCATAGCTTATGCTCTCCGGCAGGTACGGGGGGTACTCCACGTGCTTCCGCAAGGAGGCCGGCAGCCACAGGCGGGACACGCTGGGTATCTTCCGCGTGCACGAGTTCGAGAAGGTGGAGCAGTTCGTGCTGACCAGCCCGCTGGAGAACGCGTTGTGGGAGATGCACGTGGAGATGCTCAAGAACTCAATGGACTTCGACCAGGTGAGAGTTCGTTCCTTAATGCTAAAGCGCTGTTTCAGTTGCCTAGCCCATCCGTTTCTCGTCGATCGGAATCCCTGGAGCTTTGCAATGTGGACTGTTCCCAGCATGTCGTGCTTTTCAGGAGGAATGATGACGCTGTTTTTGAGATGGATCGTGCTGGGCCGTCTAGTGTCTGGTGAAGCCTCTTGTGATACTCTTATCAGCTGAAATTTCAGTGTTAGGCAATCACGTCAAACCTCCGACGTTCGTCGTTCGACCACTTATCCGTGCTTACACGGCATGTACTGGACCTTATTTCAGAGGTTTTTCCCCCTACGGTTGCTCGCCTGAATTTGTCCTTCTGTCTTGCATCTGAAAAGGATTGCCTATCAAGTTTGGTGCACTTTTGTGAGCTTTGTTCCTGCTCGAGTTAGTGACTCGTCAAGTCTGCTTCCCTCCGCTTCTCAGAATTGCGTGTTAGTGTTCCCTGTGATTTCCTGGCTTGCCTCCGAAATGGACACGTCAACAGATACTGCTCCCAAAGCGTGCCAAGGTCAAGAGCATCTAGTTCTGACTGACTTAATCACGAGAACGATCATCACCACTCAGTGCCCTCCATTAGCCGTCTGACGGAAAAATCTCCCCCTCAGGCGCTGGAGCTGCCGTACCGGGTCGTTTCTATCGTGTCAGGCGCGCTGAACGACGCTGCGGCCAAGAAGTACGACCTCGAGGCGTGGTTCCCGGCGTCTAAAGCGTACCGAGAAATCGTGTCATGCTCAAACTGCACGGACTACCAGTCATGGAGGCTTGAAACACGTTATGGGATCAAGAAGGTGAGAGAATCCTAGATCTTTCATTTAGACGTGGAATTTTTGAGTTGCTCCGTTGCATTTATAGGATCAGTGCTTCTTGCCCAGTGAATGGCTTCAGGTCGCTACTATTAAGGAAGAGGGAGAGTTTGAAAGGCTGAAAACCATTGGTCGGCACTCTCTTTGATTTACACCGTATGACAGAAGAAGCCTGGGCCGTGTTCTCTCTCATTACTAACATCAAGTAACATCGCGACACTGAAACTTTGGGAATGCCATCAAGACAACCTCAATCGAGACTTTGGGTACCATTATTGCGTGTCTGGTCCTCTAGCCGGAAAAGCGCCCCAGCAAGTGCGCGAAAAGTGAGGGCGAGGTTTCGCTTGACCAGAATGAAGGAAAATTGAGCAACTTGGAGCAGTGCGGTGTAGAAGAACCTGCTCTGGAAGGTAAAATGGAAGTTGACGAGTCCGAAGAAAAAAAGGTGACTGGCTAAAGGCGCATGCTGCCCTTCATGCAATTGCTTGCTGTGCTGGTACAAGTCAGAAACATTGATTACGTGTTCTGTCTACATGACTTCGAGTCTGCTTGCCGGGCATCTTATGTATACAAGACCGTATAGTCACGTTGTAATTACCCGAACTTGAGACTCCTGCCGTCGCAAACCCCCCAAAAACAGATGGCTTCTCAACGCGCGCTCCCAAAGACGGAGTATGCGCCTACTCGATCACAACACGGCACTCCGCTGTGCTTGTTGCCGACCTTTAAGGTCTTCATTCTCCATACATTTGTCATGTTTACTTCTCGAATTCTTGATGAAAGCCCTCCCAGAAGCAGTACGCGCATCTGCTGAACTTGACGCTAACGGCAACGGACCGCACGCTGTCTGTCGGAATTTCGGGAGCTTGACATCGGGGATGATTCTGAAGCTATTGCGTTCAAGATTTCCCAGATGAACGACCCTTAGAAGCAGTACACGCACCTGCTCAACTCGACGCTGACCGCAACAGAGCGCACCCTGTGCTGTTTGCTGGAACTCATAGAAACTAATCTTCTCAGGGAACCGGTTTTTTGAATCTCTGGAACTCTATCTCCACAGGTGAACGACCCCCAGAAGCACTACACGCACGTGCTCAACTCGACGCTGACAGCAACGCAGCGCACGCTGTGCTGTTTGCTGGAGACGCACCAGACTCCAGACGGCGTCAAGGTCCCCGCGTGTCTGCAACCGCTGGTGGTGCTGGACCTTCATCCCGTTCGGCAAGAAGAAGGAGCTGGAGATGAAGGGCAAGCAGAAGGTGAGGCTGGAGCGAGTGCTCTAAAAGTTTTTTCTGCGTGAGTTTGCGTTTTGTGGGGACGTTTAAGATCAAAATCTCAAATTTAGTGGGGGCTCGATCTCATCCCGTTCGTCAAGAAGGAGCCGGAGAAGGAGAAGGGCAAGCAGAAGGCAGAAGCTGTGCCTCACTCTCTGGTTTCGGTGCTTTGTCATGCCTTATTGTCCATTTGAGGCTCCTAAACTTCGTTCCGATCTACAAGGGAAAGGAGGCCGAGAAGGAGAAGCGCAAGCAGAAGGTGACGCTGGAGCGATATTTTGAATAAGTTTTTTTGTCTTATTTTGCGGTTTGTAGGACGTATAATTCGAAGTTTCGTCTCGCTGGTGGGGTTCAATTCAATCCGGTTTGTTCAAAAGTAGGTGCCGGAGAAGGAGAAGGGGCAAGCAGAAGGTATCACCTGTGCCTCGCTTTCGACTTTCGTGCTTTGTCATGCCTTACTTTCCATCCGAGACCTCATGATTTCATCCCGTTCGTCAAGACCAAGGAGCCAGAAAAGGAGGGCGAGCAGAAGGCAAGGCTGAAGCAATGTGCTCTTTCGGTACAAGTTCTTTGCAGTTTGTTTGGATGGTTTTTCTCAATCTTCCGAAATTGGGTGGGGCTGAACTTTATCCCGTTCGTCAACGCAAAGGAGCCGGAGAAGGAGAAGGGCAAGCAGAAGATGAGGCTGGAGTGATGTGCTCTAATGTGTTTTGCCTAATTTTGTGGTTTGTAAGAAATGTAATTCGAACTTTCTTTTTCCCGTTTGTAAAGACGAAGGAGCCCGAGAAGAAGAAGGGCAAGCAGAAGGTGAAACCTCAGCGTTATGCTCGAACACGGAGGAGGATGG
The DNA here is from genome assembly GCA_000708835.1 of Klebsormidium nitens. Lineage (NCBI taxonomy): Eukaryota > Viridiplantae > Streptophyta > Klebsormidiophyceae > Klebsormidiales > Klebsormidiaceae > Klebsormidium > Klebsormidium nitens. Next base: position 3,816 of record DF237906.1, on the reverse strand, counting down.
GTGCATAAATTCTTGAACTTTCAGATGTGGGGTTGTAAATAGAAGGTCGGGCTTTTGCACCGATCCGGGTGGTTTTTAGGGGGTTGGAATCAGTTTCTCCCCTGCTTTGCACTCGTATTTTGCCCAATACGTGACTCGCTGCCCAAATTGGAGTCAAAAGCTGCAAGCACGTCGGACAGCGTTGGCGGAAACCTTGCTCTGCAAGGCAATCTTGGTGCTCTGAAGATCCAAACGCATCCTTTTCCGACGTCACTACATCAGATAAGCTCCTTGTTGCCCTTGAAATCTGAGAGGGGATGTTCCACACCAACTACACTCTATTTCGCAGGCTCTGTCCGACTCGGAGCTGCGCCGCTGGCTAAGGACACGTGGCCTCTGCTGCCATGTGGTCTGGTGCCGGGACAACCTGACGCTGCACCCAGGCGAGCAGGAGCCAAGCGCTGCGCAGCTTAACGGGAGACAATACGAGAGTAGAGAGATCGTACGCGGGAAGGTATGAGACGATCGAGAGCTTCTTGAGCAGAATGGACAGCAATTCGACTTTGCTGCGGAAGTTTCAAGCTCTTTGGTTACTCATGAGAGTCACAAATTAGAGAGTCAAATTTGCGATGAAAGGCCCGCAAACATTAGAGAGGTGCTCGGATGCAGGGACCACCGAGAATTGATGTTTGTGCATGCAGTTCTGACGCTCAGTCACAGGTGAATACAATGCTTGCTCGGCCAGGTGTCAAAACACAGAAGGTTGTTCAAATAGATGCGCGGTCACTGCCGTTACTCGTAAGTAGTCGTACATCAGAGTACCGCCCAAAATGGGGCAGGCTCCACAGGGGATCAAGTTATGGAAAATTGGAAACCAGAGCTGTGTAGTCCGGCTTCATTTAATGCATCCGATGAATGCGAAGCCTTAACGCCTTCTCTATACTTATCTATCATGCCATTGTTTGGTGAAGAGCTGCAAAATTTTATAGTGCAAGCTAGCGGTTATGCAATGCACATGATAGGCCTGCCCATGCATTAGAAGAGCAATCTAAGTTGACGGTACGTACGTTGAGCATGACAATGATGCTGTATATAAGTCCCATTAGACATTGATGTGCCATGCTTAATACGACTGCCAGAGTCCTGGCACTGTACCCGGTCCATGCAGTGGCACATCCAGAATAGAGCGGTCTTGATATATGTACGACATGCTTATACCGGTAGATGCACACATGGTGGGTTGCCAGATCGTCGACGAGGACGCTTCAAATAATTGGACATCTTTCAAGTCCACTCGAAATCTCTGCTTCTCTATCTTAGAGATATGCGCACAGTGACATCGGCCCTCAACAAACTTAAAATTACGATCATATTTCACAGAAGCACCTCTTCATGAGGCACTCTGAAAAAGTGAAATCGAGCAGGCGTTGCCCTAGAAAATGAGGAAGAACAAGCTCGAACTGTTCCTGTCACGCAACGAAAGAAGAATCTAGATCGACCAGAGTGTCAATCACGATACTTCATTGTTTCAGACGGATTGAAGTCGGCTGAGTGAGGGACTAGCTTCAGATGGCGCAAAGCGCAGAGTCGCCTGCACAGCTCGCACAGCTCGCAAGCTCAGCAGAAACCTCTTAGCCTCCGCTGTCTAATCTCTGCCTATGCAGCTTCTTTCGCATTCTGCTCATCTCGACAGCGGGGTCGATCCACTCTGGCCGTGAGCCGGTCCTGTCAAAGGTGCTAATCCGTCTCACAAGAGGCTCAAGCGCTTTTGTAAGCGTCTCAGCATCGTCCTGAGAAAAGAAAATTGCTCAATGTGAGCATGTTTTGGTCGTGCCTTGATGAGCAGGAGCATGCAACAAGCGACTGAAGCAGGCTGCAAAACAAGCCAGACTAGGGTTGTCCCTGCCCAGTTCGGTTCGAAGCTACGTACCTTCTCTTCCACAATAACATCCACTTTGGCAAGCGGGTGCTTCGAGAGAGCCTTGGCAAAAACAGGCCATGGCTCATTGAAGCTCTCACCGCTCCCCTCTGCCATCTGCAGGTAGACAGAGTGGTCAGAACATACGTACTCGTGCCACAGTAGGACAGTTGGAGACACAACAAGCAGAGAAAGCCTTCATCTCGACAGACCCCCTACTACAGGATCTGAAAAGCGCCGCTTGTATATAACACCAAAAAGACAACTACCTGCAGAGCCAATTCTGCTTGCAAATAGGTTCTGCCTATACATCAATGAGCCTGAAAAGCCGTCTAGGCACTCACGAGGCGGACGTCGGGGTAGAAGATGTACCCCTTCAGCCTGTAGCCCTGGAACTGGTTGAAGCCCTGCAAAGCAGCGTCCAGGCACACCAACTTTGCAAACGGCACCTCGGGCTTCAACCAGAAGGTGACCTAAGAGACTCCGGTGGGATAATTGCATCGCTCCTGCAAGAGAAACATGCTTTTTGCCGACGGCAGTGGGTGTCTTTAGAGGCAGGATAGTCAACGTCAATAAAAAAGACACAGCAACCATAGCAACCTGTCAACTGGTGTGGTCTAAAGAGCACTGACATGGCTACCGCCTGAGCCAGTAGCAAATACAAAAGCCTTTCCCTTAACTTCGTACCTCGGCCGAATACCCACGAAATTCGCCCCTGATTGATTCGGACTCTTGACGCGCCATGTCTGCCTCCCCCAAAGACCTGCAAACAATGCAGCAATAAGGCAAAGCATGACAACAGCGAATCGTAGCCACCAGTCGAAACCACACAAGGCATGCTCATGCTCATGCTGTTTTTCAGGATTCAGTACTCAAGGCTCTGCAAATATGCTGTCGCCACATGCTTGTCACATGAAATTTAGGAGTGACCCAGGTTGCAACAGCTGCTTCCACAACAGCTGCCTTCAGTCTGCATGAATAACAGCATACCTGTCAGATGGGGTTGGCCCAGCTCTCCCTGGCCAGCGGAATGCTGGCTCAATGATCCCGCTGCAATCCGGCACCACGAGCCCTGCACTGCTTCGGCTGCTCCCCAGCTGGGAACCGACGAGCACGCTGCTCAAGGGGTGGCAGGTCACACCCCTCTTCGCTGCTCGGAGGCGGGGCACGAGCCCCGACAAGCGGCTGCCCAAAAGCATACTGGTCGTTTCGTCTAACACACCCACTGCTCTGGAGGACTGCTCCTGAATGGGAAACAGGAGGCTGTGAAGCAGCACCGTGTAGGAAACTTGAAGGTTGCGGCGATGGAAAGGGAAGCCCTTCGCCGCTTCAAGTTCGGGCCAAAGCTTGCAAACGCAAGGTACGTCGCGCCAACTGGAACGTCACGGTGTGACGCCAAAATGGCGGGCGCGGCCAGTCTCGCCAATATTGTAAAAGAAACCGCATATTACCATTTGTGCAAGTACTATTAGCAGTCACATGGTATGGCCGTTCTATCATATCACTCCGATCAGAAATCTTTCGTCTCGGTATTATCGATTTTCCATATTACTATGTGAGTAGCTTCATAGCGCGACAAAGCCGGCGAGGCCGCTAGCTCGGAAGTCACGGTCGGAAGGGGCTCGGGAGGGCGGGTGTGGAGAATAGCGTACAGAACTTGATCTCAGGTTCCGGATCTCAGGACATTCCGGATCTGAGGAAACAACCGCCGGGGGTTGAGTTCTCACCTATTCTGTAACCCCTCTTACAATATCTGCGAATTTCACGCGGCCGCCCGGTGAAAGTTGTACGATCAGCGCCGTTCGATGCAACTTTTATGCAAATCGAAGGGCCTAGATTCTTTGTCCGCGACAGGGGGACTCCGGAATCATACTACAGGTGTCGTCGGTCCCGAGATCGGGAAAGGTTCCTGGCGAAGG